>JAWMAR010003111.1:70000-92621 GCA_036785375.1 Leucoraja ocellata | reverse complement strand
TAAGGGAGGTCCTTAATGCCCTTATATTTGTTAGTTAACGGGAGGTTGCTGAGGTCAGGCTTAACCCCACCTCGCAGTCGCCTGGTCAAGAGCGCTGACCATGTAAAAGTATTTAGTTTTGTCTACCGTTACCCCTCGCAGACCAAACTGTGTCTCTGCCTGCTGGAACCAGATATCAGGCTCTTCTGTCCACAAAGTCAGGAGTTTTACTGCAACTGCATTGTTATCCATCAGGATGTGTAATGAATTTCGGGATCACCAGTTGTAGCAGACTGGACGAGATCAGGATAAGGCCAGACGCCAGGCAGGTTCAGAAGTAGTTTAATGAAGTCTCGAGAACACACCACATGCCCCTGAGCAATGACCTGGGAAACCCCGTGGGCAGACTATCGTCCCTGTCCGTCAAAAGCCGAGGGAGATGACCCAAGGAGTGGCCTAACCCCCAGGGGCTGCCACAAGTCAATGAATTGCCACCTGATTATTTGACTTTCCTTCCAAATTATTACTTATCTGTATTTTACTAATTTAAAATATTCATATCAAGTAATGATCAAATATCCATAGGTCTAGCGTAGACCCGACAGTTTTGAACAACATTTTCAGGTGTTGAGAACTGTCAGGATTGCTCTAGTTTAGATTTGAAATTATGTATCTTACCTGCATCGTTAGACTTTGGTCACTAAGAAGCACATTCACCTGTGTCTCAGAAGGTGCAGGATGTGGTACACATCTGCTCCCAGCCAGTACTTGTCCATCCGATCCATGGTGAATATGTGAGCTAGAGTTTGACCAGGTACCATGACTCCAGTTTCATGATCTATGGGATTTGCATGTTGAAACGTCGCATGCGACGATCGAGGTGGAGCGGCGAATTTTCTGTGTGAACAAATGATTTTGGCGGTAGATCGTACATCGCGGTAGGATTGGGAACTCCGGCATATTCGTTACTTCATTAATACGCTCTGTGTCAATGATGCGATGTGTACTTGTACAATTATGTGTATGTCATCGTGACTGTTCATGTTTCCTGGTTATGATGTTACGATGGCCGTTATCACCTAGATTGTCTTCATACTGTCTGTTTCCAGGTTTTTTTTGTTCTTAGTAGAGTTGTTCATTTATGTATTTCCACCGGGAACCCTACCCTGTAATCACTGGTTCGATACGTACTGACCGCTGCGAGGTCCCAGTCCTTGTTGAAAGTTAGTAACAGCACCACGGGTTCACATCTGTGAACGCCATCGCCTCGTCAAGTGATTCGCTGAAAATTACATACTTATACATTCTTATACACTTTGTACTGTCAGCTCCACAGAGTCTGTCTGGATGGAGAGCGCACGCACGTACCAAGGCCGTACAGTTACAGTGTGAGTGTTGTGTACGTAACTGCTACCCGCCCTAACCCCGGTGCGATAGGCCTGGGGAACGGAGGAAAACCGCTACTCTACACATATGGAGCTGAGCACTAGCCGTGGAGATGCGCATGCAAAGACGGTCGGCCCGCAACCACGTACACGCTTTACGCTAAAATGGACACCGCGGATTTCCATGCACTCAACCATCGGCGCAGCCGCTTACTGTCTCGTGGAAAGCCATTTATAGCGGAGATTTAGACAGATTAAGATTTAGACATTTAAACAGATCTGCAAAGATCCGCGGAGAAATCTCATGCCTGCCCCCACCAGAGGTGCACCCTTCCCTAAGGCTGCACACCCATACATTTTAGATACACAAAATGAAACAGTGCTCCATGGCGTCTTTACAACATAATGGAGATGTGATCCTGATAAGTTGTTATCAAAACAAGCTAAGTACAGCAGAAGGTAGATATAAAATGCTGGAGTAACTCAGCGGGACATGGAAAATCTCTGGAGTGAAGGAATGTGTGACGTTTCGGGTCGAGACCCTTCTTCAGACCGTTGTCGGGAGTGGGCGGAATGAAGAAGGAATGTCATCAGAGACAAGAAGACTGATGGGACAAATGGGGTGGGGATGGAGAGAAAGAGAAAGCAAGGGCTCTGAAGTTAGAGAAGGCAATGTTCATACCGCTGGGGTGTAAGCTACCCAAGTGAAATATGAGGTGCTGTTCCTCCAATTTGTGCTGGGCCTCACTCTGACAATGGAGGAGGCCCAGGACAGAAAGATCAGATTGGGAATGGGAGGAGGTTAAAGTGCTGAGCAACCAGAAGATCAGTTCGGTCAAGGTTGACTGAGCATAAGTGCTCCATGGTTTGGGTTGCCTCCCCGCAGTCACAATTGATTGGTTCATCATTGTTGTACCCCCACTTCTGCATGAGGGCTTTGCACTGTCTGACTTGTGTTCTGAGGCGTTTGAGGCAGAGCCAGACTGCCCATGGCTCTTTCGCTCCCAATGGAAGGGACTCATCAGGGTATAGTGTCAGTGTGTGTGGTTTAGATTGTAGGTGTGTCACCCAGGCATCTATCCTACAGGTTATCATTCAGGTTGAACTGCATGTAGGAAGCTATTCCTGGAATTTTAACCTCTTTGGTGCCTGGACATGTTGGAAGAGTGGGTGACGAGGGTCATCCTCCTGCTTGGTGCATTCCACTTTTGGGGCTCCTGCTCTTCTGATTGGAGTGTGTGCAATACCACACAGCAGGCACAGGTCGTCAACTCGTGTGAGTTTGATGCAACCATAGATAGTTCTGCATGCTGTGTTTAGCACCGTATCCAATGTGTGAAGAACGTCCCCAGGCTGGGCAGGCATATTCGGCTACTGAATAGCCCAGCGCAAAGGTAATAATCCAGATGGTTCCTGGATCTGATCCCCGTTTAGAGGTGGCCAGGTTTCTCAGGATGTTGTTTCTGGCTCCTATCTTGCTTTTGTCTTGATAACATGGTCTTTGTAGCTTGGGGTGCGGTCCAGAGTAATAGGTATATGGGATTGGCTGAGTTCCCATACCAGTGAACAGTTAATTTGCGGTTCGCATCACGGTTCTTAAGGCACGGTTCTTAAGGTGGAAGGCACTAATTTGTGTTTTGTCTGTGTTTGCCAGTAAATGATAAAGGGCATAGTGGTTGGTAAGGCCATCTAACTATTCAGTGAGGGACTTCTCAAGTTCTGCGATGGACTGACACTGAGATGCGATACAGAGGTCATCAGCATTCAGGAAGCTCCTGGTGCTTGGATGGATTGGCTGGTTGTTGGTGTAAATGTTGAAAAGCAGAGGGGCAAGAACACTGCCTTGAGGAAGCCCATTCTTTTGTCTGCGCCATCTGCTGCGATCACCCCTGAGGTCTACAAAGAAGCATCTATTCTCCAGCATGTTTTGGATCAGAGCTGTCAGGTTTGCATCCGTTGTGATCTTAGATACCTTTTGCACAAGTATTCGATGGTTGACTTTATCATAAGTCGCTGACAGGTCTACAAAAGTGGTAACATTAATAAATCCTTTCTTGTATCTATCCTCAATGAATTGGGTCAGATTCAGGAGCTGGCTTGTGCAGGATTTTCCAGGTCTGAAGCCTGCTTGCTCAGGAATAAGCTGCAGGTCCGTGATGGGGCCCAGTCGATTCAAGATTAGCCTCTCAAATAATTTGTATGCGTGACCGAGCAGGGAGATGGCTCGGAAGTTCTTGGGGTCGGCTGGATCTTTTCCAGGCTTCAGTATAGTCACTATCTTTGTTTGTCTCCTCATCTTTGGTAGCTTGTTCGTTCTGAGACAACTGTTGAATAGGTCAAGAAGCCACTGTTTGGCGGCTGGTCCTAGGTGTTTGACTTGTTCACAGAGAATGTCATCATGTCCAGCTGCTTTGTTGTTCTTCATTACTTTGATGCCAAGGAGGAGTTCACCCATAGTGAAGGGTCTGGTAAGGTTAGTATCCCCTTGTGGAATTGATGAGCAACTTGGTCTGCTGTGGCATCATAACGGGGTTGAGGTTTTGTGTAGTCGTGTCATAATATCCTTATTGTCTTCCAGGCTTTCCTACTGTTTTGAGTCATGTTTGTAGACTCGATCACCTCTTGCCACCTCCCACGTCTCTTGGTTGACACTGCTTTGATAAGTCATTCCCCAGTTACCAGAGTATCAGCTCCAAAGGAATTAGCCTGGAAACAGTTGGTGTATTCCTTATGGAGTTCCTTAGCTTTGTCTGACAGTCCAGGGATGACGTTTACTTGGCATCCTCTGGGATGTTCTTCCTAGAGGATTTTTTCAACATTTCTACTAAGACATTGTAGTTGGTTGGTAGGTCAATGATTGATGCATCCAAGTGAACCTCTGCCTCACCTGAAAAGACTGTCCAGGTCCTTGGATGGAGTCAAGGGCAGAGGTAAAGAGACAGGTGTTGCCTCTCCTGCAGTTGCAGGGGAAAGGAGGGGGTGTTTTTGGTGGAAAAGGACGAGTTGACCAGGGAGTTGCAGAGTGAACGGTCTCTGCAGAACGCAGAAAGAGGTGGAGATGGGAAGATGTGGCCAGTAGTGGGATCCCGTTGGAGGTATATACAGTGCTGTGTATTACAGAAGAGTATGGGTGGTAATCAAATAGTATTGTACATTTACTAATTAATGTACAATGTAGAATATTGAACTGTATAATGAATAAAACATTTGAAGAGTGACGTATGTAAAGCAGCAGCACTTTACAACAGCTGTGGAAAGTAGGACAGCAGAGGCTATCTCTGGGATGAGGATACCACCTGTGCATCATACATGGAACATAGAACAAACCCCCATAGCCTACAATGTCTATGCTGAACATGATGCCAAAACCATCTCGCATCTCAAGTTCATGTTCAAGTGAGTTTATTGTCATGTGTTCCTGATAGGACAATGAAATTCTTGCTTTGCTTCAGCACAACACAACATAGTAGGCATTGACTACAAAACAGATCAGTGTGTCCATATACCATTATATAAATATATACACACATGAATAAATAAACTGATGAAGTGCAAATAACAGATAATAGTAAGATTAAACGAGAACTTACCAGTTTGAAGTTTGATCTTTATTTTATGAGGAGTTACGTTGATGATTACGTGAAGAAGTCCCGCCTGTGCGCATGTGCGTCAATGTTCAAAGCAGCGGTACGAAATCACAGATAACAAAAGTATGTGAAGTAACATAGTAAGATCAACAACATGAGAACTACCATATGACCTTTATGGGAGAGAGGGTTGGGTGTGGTGGGCACGTAATCACCAATGTAACTCCACATCAAATAAAGATCAAACTTTAAACTGGTAAGTTTAGTTTATAGTAAGATTAAACGAGAACTTACCAGTTGAAGTTTGATCTGTATTTTATGAGGAGTTACGATGAGGGATACGTGAAGAAGCCCGTCCCAGGACGCGTTGCGGCATACCTTCAAAGCAGCGGTGTGGAATCACAGACAGACACGTATTTGAAGTAACATAGTAAAGAACAAAGAGACATCAATATCAGTTGATCCATGTAATGAGGGTGGGAGCGGAGGGCACGTCATCCCTCATCGTAACTCCTCATAAAATACAGATCAAACTTCAAACTGGTAAGTTCTCGTTTAATCTTACTATTTTACTTCGGAGTCACGTGAGTGATTCCGTGAAGATTTCAAGCTCTGTGATTTCAAACCGTGTAACAGTTTTACTACACTCACTGCCGAAGTCTTTGAGGGAGGAAGTGTGTATCTGTAACCAACCAATGATTCTGTTATAGAAACCCAATGGTATTTTACAATAGACACTGAAGAAATTTAATGCTCCTTTGGCTAATCTGAATATTTGCAGATTGGAATCTTCCTGCAAATGAAAAAAAACAGGTTTTGTCAACAGTTTATATAAATTATTTCTCTCTGAACGTTTTACCCCCACTATTCTGCTGGAGCCAGGATGTGGTTTATAGGTACGCCATTCTTTTGCCGTTGACGTGGAAGCTTCTCCTGTGGGATGACAACTTTGACATGTTAGTTTTATCCCAAGAGCTTTAACCTGCTTGAGCCATTTCAAAAAAAGCTTGTTACCCGACCACAAGGTTTTTTGTAACCAACCCACAAGGCTTTTCATCTCCCTCGCATAATTAGGTTGTGTCTATGTAAGGTAAAAAAGGGTCTTGGTACATTACCGTGTTCTCTGGCGGGTAAGCCGGATTTTATGACTGGATCAAGTATTCCTGGTCTGGTTTGACCATTCCCTGGACAAATGATAGAGATCTGGTCTGAAGCTGTGAGCATGGTGTCCAGTTGAAATAGGAGTAGTGACTGGACCCTCTGTGCTGCTCCATGTGCCTTTAACATATGTTTTAGTGCATAGAAGGTTCAGGTTTTGGACTCTGGCTGGTGGGATCCCCTGAAGTGTGGTTAACCACTGTGACATCCCATATATAGGTGTACATTGTCTAGGGGTTTAGAGTTTTAATACCCTTCATTACCACCAGCCAGTGACCCCATGGCCTGTTGTCCTGTAGCTGTTTTGAAAAAGAACAGGCAGGGCAATTCTAGCTGTGTTGATGGCACTGTAGCCGAATCCTTCATCATGATGAAGGTTCTCCAGGAATTCCAGTTCGTAGTACCTGATTCGGATGAGTAGGTTTTCCCCTTATCCTTGCAGTACTTCTCTGATGCTGGACAAGTGTTGTAGTCCAGTGGATGTTCAAAAGGATGCTGACATGGTGTCGATTATTCAGTATAACAATCCCAGTCCCAGAGGTTTGCGCAGAATCTGCAGCTCAGGAGCTTATTTCTCATGGCACAGTAGATTTGTGCCCGGCTCCGATATTATAATTCTGGGTACTGGAAAAAACACCATCCAAGTTCCAACAACATATCATGGCGTGAAGTGAAACAAGTCTGCGTAAGTCCGTCAGGTACTATCAAAACCTGAAGCAGAATCCTTTTGTAGTGTGCGTTGTTCTCGATTGGTGAGGCAGAACGGAAAAATACATAAAATTAATTTCACCAATGCTCGTGAACGCATTTGTCTATCAATATTATAAATACATTCTTGAATGACAACATGACCTATAGGCCAGAAAAGTTAATATATATAGCTGACGATCTTTCTGCTGGAACCATCTGTCCCAGAGAAATGTTTTAATGAGGATTCCACTGGCCCAGGGTCTGGTTTCCCCCCGCGACATACATAGGACATCCCCAAACACCTGGTGATATAGCGTAATGCAAATAATCGATATCAGTTTCATATTCCATTTTAATTATCATTGTCAGTGTACAGTACAGCCGACAATGAAAATGCATTAATATCTGTTGCATCATATAGCTTGATAGTTTTGTTAAACTTTATATGAAAACATCTAATTGATGTTGTCCTTACTTTTATGTGACCTGTGTCTGTCACCTTATTTTGCTTACCAGGCAGGTAAGTTGTTGATAGTCCAATACCTCTATGGATATACCATTGCCAAATTGTTTTGACCAACTTGTCATATGATACCGACTTTATGCTGCCATATGGTTAATATAGGCCACCTCCATAGTGTAGTCTTATTTATACCCATACATGCAAGTGCTTAAACTCATAATTTTCACCCTAGCCCCAGTATAAGTGGTAACCCCACCACTGTCTTCTGATATTATTTCAGTGGGTAACTTCATGAGATGCTCAATGACAACCTATATGTTGATTTTGATACTAACATCTGAATCATGTAGACAGAAAAAATGGTACCATTTTCCCCAACTACTCTGTTATTTGTCGAGTAGTTGGTAGTTTGACCATTAATTTGTTCTTTGTTTGTGCCAATTCAACTATGTTGTCTCTTGGCAACATAAAGTTACGTGGACTGAATTAATATGAAAGGCAAGATAGTCCAAGAAAGCGCTCTATTGCTGGTAGGAACCAGACCCACCTACCTCCATGGTTATTGGCGGGGTTGTGTTTTTTCTTTTGAGTGTTCTTCCCTGTCGATGTGCTGGCGATGTTGGGGGAGGCGCATTTTCCAGGGGGGTCCGCTGCAGGCCCTGACCTAAAAGGTTTCTGGGGATAGTGCGGCCCCAAGCTTTGACCAGTCGCATATTCGGGACGCCGACTGGTAGATACAGTGGTGTGCTGCCGCCTGGGTGGAATGAAGAGCTTGGTATGTTCGCTGCCGGTGGTGCCTCATGAGGCTAAAGGTCTTAGACGCCTCCTCCATCTCTTTGAGCTGTTTGTTCAAGTCCTTCCCAAATAAAAAATGAGTCGGTCTCTACTGATGGAGTTTTGCATAATCCTGCAAATTTAGGATTGAGGGCCGGCCTGATGTTGTCTCTTCTCAGGTTATTCAGCTCATATTGTGTCGTGCACATGAGTGCCAGGACATCCTGTTGGTGAGATGTCATCTACGGTCTCGACACCCCGCGCATAGGCTGTTATAGCGCCGTGAGGAGGCGAAGAATGCGCTGTAGTTTGACCTCCTGTGTCCGAATCGGTCGCCCCACGTTGCCCCATATTTGAGGATTGAGGCTGTTGACTTGAGAGCCTCACAATTATCCGGGGCTGTGTGCTCCTCAAGCACTTGGGCGAGCACCTTCTCCTGCAGTGGTTTGTTGGAGAAATGGTTTATGCTGGCAGCCATCCTTGGCTCCAGTGGTGCTCCAACCCGTGGGGTAGCGACGAATCGGCTTACGACCCCCAGCAGCTCTTCCTGCACACCCTGCTCTCTTTCGGCTCCTTCCGCCTGCCCCATACTCAGACCAGCCTGCCTTGGTCACCGATGCTAACCTCCCATTCCTGGTCCGAGGTCGCAAAGGGAGGTGCCGGACTCAGCACCATGGAGGGGGCGCCTGTCCTGTCTGTCCGAGAGCGCTGCTGCTCTTGGTAGACCATCCCCTCCAAATAGCTGCTGGATGCAGCTTAGGCGGCTGTCTCTCCCCCGCTTTGGGTGGACATTTCCCCTCCCTCCGACGAATCGGAGACGACCGGCCGTTTGGCTTCCTAGCCCTTTCCCAGTCCGCCGTGTAGGCTCTGGCGAGACAGGCTCTGGCGAGACTGGCTTGGCTCGGTCTCAGGGATAGCGAAAAAAAAAAAAACGCTCTACGAGCGACGCCGCCGCTGGTTGCTGCCCCGCTGGTAGAGTTGGAGCGGGCAGTTCCTCTTTGCGAGTTCTGCGTTGTGTTCCTGAACTCTGTAATAAAACACAACTGCAAACTCACCTTTCCAATGCCCAAGAGTCGTTCCTGCAGCTCAGGCAGCTGTCTCTCCCCCTCCTGGGTGGATTGACTTTCCAGTCCAATGTCGTTCCACTGCCGGGTTTTCCACACATCCAGCCCGCTCCCTTTTGCCGTTGACGTGGTCAGGGCTAGCGGGCTGGCTCGGTCCGATGTCGGGTTTGCGGACCGCCCGCTAAGCGGTCCTACCGCCTGTTGCTGCCCTGACTCTCTCTTGAGCGGGCAGGTGCAGCATATTTCCCCCTCAGCCCCCAGCTGATGCTGGCGGGCTTGGTGCAGAGTCGGGAGCGGGCCGCTGATTAGCGGACCTCGCTCTCCCAGTACTCGGGCTGCTGCTCACCTGCACTCGGGCTGCAGCGTACTCCACGCCAGCTCTGCACAGTGGGTTCCCCTAACGGCTCCGTAAATGTCGGAAGCCTCCTCCCGCCCGCCTGCCTGCCTGCCTCACCTGGACAGTGCGTGGAGAGCGAGCGAGGACTAAGGGGAACCCCCAACAGAGCGCTAGCGCCGTCTTCCAGCTGTCAGCTGTAGCCCCTGGGGAGATTTTCTCGGCACCGGCACAGGTCCCATTCATGGTCCGCCGGCGCTCTCTCTCCCTGGTAGCGTCTTTCCTCCCCTCCCTCGAACGGGAAACTCCTGCCAGAGTCCAAGGGGGCCGCTTGCACGTCCCTGCGGGAAAAACACAAGCAGACGCAAAGGGGCTGTAAAGGAAAAAGTAAGTACTTACCTAAACTTAGATTCTCTCTCGTTTTCTTCGGGAGCCCTGACTCCCGGCTGCCGCTTTGCATGCCGAAAACGTAATGCCGCAACGCGTCCTGGGACGGGCTTCTTCACGAATCACTCACGTGACTCCGAAGTAAAATCTTAGTATTTTACTTCGGAGTCACGTGAGTGATTCTGTGAAGAGTTCAAAGCTCTGTGATTTCTTGCCGCAGACTCAAATCCCGGCTTCTCACTGCATGGATTGAGTCCAGAAGAGAAATACCAATAATGCGGTAAGCATAAAATTGAATACAATGCAGTAACAATTTATTTGAATAACCAAAAACAAAACAGTAACCCCTCTATCCCAGGGGGAAACTTAAACAGAATTTAATAAAGAAATAGCAACAGCCTCTGATCGACAATCGGCCGATGGTAAAATTGTTGAAAAACCAATTCATTTGGCCATCTGGCGGCTGGAGAATATGGTCGATGGGAACATCCATCGCCCTTGCCGCCGACGTTGCTGCTGCCCTAGTGGAATGAGATGTAAACACGTCAGCGTTAATACCTGCCTGACTCATCAATTGCTGTAACCACCTTGAGATAGTCTGCACTGAACCTCTCATGTGTCAGATTCAGATTCAGATTCAGATTCAATTTTAATTGTCATTGTCAGTGTACAGTACAGAGACAACGAAATGCATTTAGCATCTCCCTTGAAGAGCGACATAGCAAACGATTTGAATTAAAAAAAAATAATGTCCGGGGGGGGGGGGGGGGGTGGTGATTGGCAGTCACCGAGGTACGTTGTTTAGTAGAGTGACAGCCGCCGGAAAGAAGCTGTTCCTCGACCTGCTGGTTCGGCAACGGAGAGACCTGTAGCGCCTCCCGGATGGTAGGAGGGTAAACAGTCCATGGTTGGGGTGAGAGCAGTCCTTGGCGATGCTGAGCGCCCTCCGCAGACAGCGCTTGCTTTGGACAGACTCAATGGAGGGGAGCGTGGAACCGGTGATGCGTTGGGCAATTTTCACCACCCTCTGCAATGCCTTCCGGTCGGAGACAGAGCAGTTGCCATACCATACTGTGATGCAGTTGGTAAGGATGCTCTCGATGGTGCAGCGGTAGAAGTTCACCAGGATCTGAGGAGACAGATGGACCTTCTTCAGTCTCCTCAGGAAGAAGAGACGCTGATGAGCCTTCTTGATCAGAGTAGAGGTATTGTGGGTCCAAGAGAGGTCATCGGAGATGTTGACTCCCAGGAACCTGAAGCTAGAAACACGTTCCACCTCCGTCCCGTTAATGTGGATGGGGTGTGCGTGCCGCCTCTGGACTTCCTGAATACTACAAAGAGCTCCTTGGTCTTCTTGGAGTTAAGGGCCAGGTTGTTGTCAGCGCACCATGCTGCTAAGTGCTGGACCTCCTCCCTGTAGGCCAGCTCATCGTTGTTGCTGATGAGGCCAATCACCGTTGTATCATCTGCATACTTGATGATGGTGTTAGTACCATGTACAGGTGTGCAGTCATAGGTGAAGAGGGAGTAGAGGAGGGGGCTCAGTGTGGTTTCTTGTAACTGATAAACAATCCTGTTTCCACAATTTTTAAGGTCTTTATAGCTTCAATACAATGTAATAAATGTGTCCTTACATATAAACATGGATCAGTAGATATGCTGAAACACAATTTGAAACCTGTTACACATGGCCTGCTCTGTTTGAGCAGATCGTAAATATAGAACATAACATTTTCTTCAGCCGCTTCCATCCTGTCTAGTTGAAGCTTTGCAAAGTCTGCACTCTCTGTGCTGATACCAATGCCATGAGCATGACCAACTTCATGGTGAGTTTGGCTAAAGTCAGAGACGTAACAGGAACACACTGACGAAGCATCTTGAGGACTACACTTACATTCCCAGATCGCCATATAACTGGGTTTAGGAGGTTTGGAGTTGAAGATTCCTTTCATCATTCGAGATATGAGAGGATCGTTCCCTGAAACCCACCAAAGGATGTGAGGACAAAGCACTTCTAGCTGTATTAATGGTACTATAACTGAGCCCCTTATCATAGTAGAGTGTCGACAGGAACTCTAAAACATCCACAATACCTGCAGTACAATAGTCAATATTGTTTTGTACACATTTTGCTCCCATTTTTTTACATGTAATATACTGCTTTTGAGTACTCTTTCTCCAGGCTGCAGTGAGCATGTCCACAGTTCGTCCAGACAGTCCTCGCCCCAGGTATGGCCTTCTTAAAACCTGCAAATTAACAAAATCAATACGGTCACATAACGGATGACTTTCCCCTGTTACCGACTAGTAGATTCCTTTGTGGTCACCTCTATGGGTACTGTATAGTAAGCATACTTTAAATCGATGCTTGCCATGTAGTAACCTTTGGAAATCAATTGCTTAGCAGTAACAAAGGTTTCCATCTTGAAATTAATATATTGTACGAAAGTATTCAAATTAGTCAAATCTATGATAATGCGGCAACCACCATCTTTCTTGTTTTTGATAAAGATATTGGACACGAATTCCTGTGATTCGTGTTGGGTTTTCTCAATTACTCTTTTTTATAAAGCCGCTGTAGTTCAGCGTGTGCTTTTGATTTTTTCTTTGCCTGTAAGCACGAACATTCGGTTCGGTACATGGTGAACTGGAAGGTTATGTTTTTGTGTATGGTATATCCTGGATACTGCTTAAAATATAAGTGGCGGTATTAACTTATTCCATGCATCCAGATAGAAGTGTAATCTCCACCAACCTCCATTGCCCCTTCAATTCGTAAGGAACCAGACCCACCTACCTCCATGGTTACCAGTGGTAGGTTTATTACTTTTTCGGTATCCTCCGTGGACGTTGAGGCGCCGGTGTCTGGGTCTGTAGTTGGGTTGGTGTTGGGGGTTTGCGCATTTTCCAGGAAGGCCAGTCTGGGCCATGGCCTAAAAAGGACCGATGTTGAGTGTACCTGGCCTTCGAGCTTTCCCAGTTTGTCTTGTCAACTGGTGGTGCGTAGGGGTGCTGTTTACTGGCCAAAGTAGCTTTTAGACGTTGCTTAATGAGCCCCAGGATTTAGCCTCTTCGTCAAGTTCTTTTACCTGTTTGGATAAGCCACCTCCAAATAGTAATATCGGTGGTTTGGAGGTTCCGGGTTTGCACAGGCCTGCAAATTTGGGGCTAAAGCCGGTTGGATGGCACTCTTCCTAATACTATTTAACTCGTATTGGGACTTGCAAAATAAAGCCAGTGCATCCTGGTGATCTTGTGTCCATGTCTTTCTTGTTTATTGTGCGGGCGAAAGCCGTAATTCCCGCTGTTAGGGCTTTCAGAACTTTTTGTAGTTTCAAGTCCCTGGCTCTGATTGATGCTCCGACATGTTTCCAAATACACTGGTTGACACTGGGAACATTCAGTGATTTGCAGTTCCCTGGTGGTAAGTGGCTTGTCGTGGTGTCCAATAATGCCTGTCCTTGTAGCTGATTGAATGACATGTAGTCGATACTTGCAGCTATTTTAGGTTCCAGGTTTTGGCCAGTTTGGTCAGGTGATGAACTGGGACACCATATCCAATAGGTTTTTGTTTTCTTGCACCCCATGCACACTAGGAGTATGTTCTGCACACCCCTCTTCAGGGTCAGCCCAGAATTGACCCCCCTCTGATGAGGGAGAAGCACAGTGCAGCCCTACAAGAGGTACTGCTGTAGACTTACTAGTTGCCCACTGTGACTAGTCTCCATCTCCCGGAGCCTGTCACTTTGGAGCATTTGCTCCATCAGCCGCTCCAACCGGCTCCAATGCTCTCGGGCACTGGCCGCTCGCGGCTGCTCGTCAAGCCGCTCCAACCTGCCCCAATGCTTTCGGGCACTGGCCGCTCATGGCTGCTCCTCAAGCCGCTCCAACCGGCCCCAATGCTCACGGGCACTACCCGTTCGTGGCTGTTCAAAGTCGGACTCATCGGAGTCAACGACTGTCAGTTTTTTGCTTCACTTTACCGCCCGGCCGCGGTGTTGATTTGGCCGGTGCGGGGGCAAAGTCAGGCACAGCTGTTCCCATTACGGGAGATTGGTGTGCCGTTGGCCGCTGCTGGCTGCCCGCAACCCCGTGGTTCTCCCCGCCAGTTTTTCGCAGCCTTCTTTTTCTTGGATCTGTCCATGCCTCCACCTGTGATAATAGTAAGTGGAAAGAACGCATATTCTCCTTACCAGCTGTTCCCGGATTTTAAATTTAGCCGCTAAGGGGAACGTCGTTCCCCCTGCTGTGACTCGTTGCAATGCGTGTAGCGATATGACACACCTGACTCACGTGACTCCGAAGTAAAATCACCTCTGAAAGGTGCATTCATTTCTTCCAAAGGAAAGCTTTAGGCAACGCAGGAGGTAAACAATCATCTAATAAAAGACCATTGAGGCATGAGTTAAATGCTGGCTAAAAGCTTCTTATAGATGATACTCTTGTTCATGACCCATTGAATAAGCTTTTATCTGCTTGAAATAAGAAAAAGTGAAAAAGTGACCAGCCAAAGGCTCCTGCATGTCTTCCAAGGGATGCTTTAAATCCCCTGGGAAGTGAACAAAAAGCAACGCATACCATTTAGGCATGAGTTAATTGCACGCTATGTTTTACATAGATTGTCCACAGGTTCATGACCTTATCAAAGAGATGATCATGTGCATGATATTTAAAAAAGTGTCAAAGTGACTTTTGAAAGCTTCCTGCATGTCTAACAAGGGAATGTGCGTAAACAGACAAATACGTTGAAACGGAAGAGGATTGTGTTGGTTGTGGCCTGCCAGGAAGAAATGGAGGAAGTGTGTGGATAAACAAGGTTTTGACTTTAAAGCATGTGCTAATGGCCTTGCTTCATGCATATCTAATGTAGGTTGGAGACAAGATTCTGACACATCTGTGAGATTTGTCTGCAAGACAATGGGGAAGGTTTCTATGCAACAATGCATGCATAATGTTATTTAAAATCACATAAATGAAAGGTGTTCTTGGAGGAAAGGTTTTGACATCTTTCATTTATCCTGTCCCCGATTGCACTGATAGCTAAAAGAAAATGTCTGAGCTACTGAAGGAAAATAATAAGCATGTACTCACAGGTACAGCCGGGATACTGATTCGCCTTTTCCTCGAACAGTCTCCTTTTCAAATCCTTGTCCTTGTACCCCTCATTGTCCTTGTCATAAAGAACCTCATTAAAGCTGGTACCATTCACCAGGTCCCCCTCCTGCTGCCTGGTGAAGGTGTAGTGCAGAATCTTCCTCCAGCCCTCCCTCACAACCAATGGGGCATCTGCCTCTGATGCAGTTTCAGAGACTGGTGAGAGGGCTCTATTGCTGCCTTCACATGTGGCAGTGAAGGATGCAATGTTGGTGGGGACATATTCTACCTGCCTGTTCTCCTCTGCCGGGGTCTGTCATGCAGGGGTACCTCCTCCTGTGGCATGTCCTTCTGCCACTCCTCCTCCTGGGTGTGCGACACATGCATGGCAGGGTTTTTGGAGGGTTGTGCACTACCCCTGCGAGTCTGGCTTTTGGGAGCCATCATTGTACAACATTTCTCTGCTAAAAGAACTCTGCAACTATGATTGAGCACGCCCAGGAGTGACAGAGGTCGCATGCTTATGTTAATATTAACCTTTTTTTCACCCAGTTTTATTCCACCATGGAGGCCTTACCAAGGTTTCCGTGAGGTTCCCGGAGGTTTTTGTCAGTTTCCCTAATAGTCGAAAGTGGTTTCCACTTCATCTATGTTCTGGTGATTATTTCAAAAAATTAAAAACCAGCCGCGACTAAAAATAGGTTGCCCGTTTTAAAATCGGTTATTTTTTAGTCGATGCCAGTTTTGATGCTAGTTGAAGGTGGTTGCCGGGGTTGCTGGTAGTGAAAGGTACAACCGGGAACCTCGGGAACCGCACGGAAACTTTGGTAAGACCTCCCTGGTGGAATAAAACTGGGTGAAAAAAGGTTAATATTAACATAAGCATGTGGCCTCTGTCACACCTGGCGTGCTCAATCATAGTTGCAGAGTTTTTGTTTAAATCATTTTCGACAAATTTCGAGTGTTTTGATAACCCTCCTAGCCCTGGAAAGCGTATAATAAAGGTCCTCTGATCCAGTCAAATTCATGTGTGGGTATGGCTTCATCATCCATGGCCGAGTGCAAAGGCATCATCACCAATCATACTGTAGAATATGTCTGGGTTGTCTTCTCCTGGCAGAGGTTCTTGATCAGGCATGCCTGCGGTTCCATTTCAATTGACTGCTCAAGGGAGCTCTCTCTCAGATCCTGCATCTGCTACGCTGCCAGGTGTGCCCACATCCACATACAGGAATTTGTAGTCTTGAGTCCACCACAGCTAGCAGTACTATGTAGTGAGAATTCTTGTAATTGTAACATTTTGAACCTCCCTTGAGTGGACACCGGATTGCTACATGTTTGCCATCCACTGCCCCACATGTAGTTTAAAATTCCATCGTTTATCAAAGCCCTGCGCCACTCTCTTCAATAATTTGGTGCACATTATTCCCATATACGTCAATGATTGCCTCACAGGTCTCTCATACAATCTTACTGATAGTGTTGTGGGCTTCAAGAATGTTGTCGCAGAGTCCCCTGATGCCAAATAGCGGAGTGTGATGGCCAGGCGCAGTCCTGATTCTAGTGGATTCCTCATATAGGTCTTTTTTTTCAGCAGAGGAGCCTTCAGCTCATTAAAAGCTCAGGTGTGATTCGTAGATAGTTTTCAAAAGCAGCCAAATCCTCCTCTTGCAGCACATTAATCAGGTTCAGGCCCATACGAAGCTTTTCAAAAAGGGGGGTGGCATGACCGGACCACTAATATTTTATGTGAAATAATGTGCATGCAGCGCACATCACAAGCCGGAAGCCCTCGCGTCCAGGTTACAGGACCCGCTTAAGGGCCCTGAATGCTCTGGGGTTTAGCTGCTCTCTCTTAAAAGCATCCAGAGAACCTGCCTCCACCGCCCTCTGAAGCAGAAAATTGCACATACGGTGGTGAGGTGATCCCAACAGCTCTCCCCTTGGCGGCGGCACATGGCGGTAGACAGGGATGGCCAAGGCAGCGGGGCGATGATACCGTCCGTTGCCAATGAGCGCTGAACTTCCTTCCATCCCACCCCCCACCCCCCCCCCCCCCCCCCACTTTCCCCGACGCCCCCCATTTGTGGACACTGCCTGTGACAGCTAGATCCCACTAATAGTACAGCACAAATGCCACATCATCTGTTTTAGTAACATTGACTATAGGATAAATGCAGACTTTGGGAACAACACCCACCTCCCCGCCCCCGTCGCCTTGCTTCAAAATAGGTGGTGGGAATTTACACTCAGTGGCCACAGCAGGTGGATGGCACTGGTACATTGACAACATTGCCTGTATCCAGTTGAAAAGCCCGCTGCCTCTGGACGTTTGGAGAGACCATTGGAAGAGAGATCTGTCCCTGGGACAACTCGTGGCCAACAGTTTAGTTCCCGTGAGGACATTGGGGACTCGTGACCAACCCCTGGGGCCCCTGTGTCACATTAAGCTCAGAGAGACAATGCCCTTCAGCCCACCGAGTCCGCACCGACCAGTGATCCCCGCACACTATCCCAGACACACTAGGAACAATTTATATTCATACCAAGCCTATCAACCCCGCTCACTACAAAGGCGCACGGGTTTGTATAAATTGTCCCTAGCAGTGTGGGATAGTGTGCGGGGGATCGCTGGTTGCAGGCTTGGGGCCCGCAGTGTGGGCGGGAAAGGCAATGAGGGGGGGGGGGGGGGGGCAGTGGGGGAGGGGGGGGAGCATGGGCCCGGCGGTGGGGGGAGGGGGCGAGGGACCGGCCAGAGCAGCGCCTGGTGTAGCGTCATAGCCGCTGCCAGGAATGGGTTCAGTCAGTCGTTCCTGCAACTCGCCTGGCGACGGGAGAACGGTCTCCCCAGACCGACCGTCGGCAGCGGACGCGATCCGCTTCCCTAGGCGCCAGGCTGATTGACGGGAACGCTCCGACGATGCGGATGTGCCGTGCGGAATGAAATAGTTTCCAGGTTGGTAGCTTCTGGTTGACATGCCTATGTGTGCTTGGTTAACTGGATGTGGCCCTCCATCTTTAAACCAATAGTGGTATCTTGATCTTGTGAAATGTTGTCAGTCTGGTGAACATGCGACGAGTAGTAGGTGGATGAAGTTTAAGGTCCTTTATCATGCTGGGGAATCAGCTCTGCCATTTGTAGTTGTTAGATATGAACCTTGCTGCTCTGTTTTGCACTGCCTGGATCTTATTGATGTATCCTTGAGTGAAAGGATCCCACACGGAGCAAGCAATTATGCAACATGTGGACATATAAGGCTTTTATATGCTTGGATCTTAACTTCTTTGTGTGCAATTTGCAGATTGCGATGTAGAAAGCCGATGAAACTGCTGACCCTTCTGAAGCAGCTGCACCAAAGATATTATAGCTATGGATCTTTGAGCTGCACCGCTCGGCCCCGCACCTTGCTGTTGGTTGCGGAGGAGGGAGGCGGTGGCGAGAAAATCCCAACACCAAGGCCGAGGAGCGCTGACCCTCCTTCCTCCATACCTCGCCCCCTTCTCTCTGTTTCTTTCTCTTATACGCCCCCCCCCTCCTGATACTGTAACCCTCCTCTCCATCCCACACTGATTCCCATTCACGCCTCTATTCAGTCCTCACTGACATCCCGTGCTCCCCTCCCCATCTCCCCCCCCCCCATCTATTCATCCTGCCCTGATCACCCTATCCACCTGCATTGATTCTCCTGGCACCACCCCCCACCCCCATTCATCTACACTGGTCCCCCAATTCATCCTGTACTTACCCTTGCCCATCAATCCTGCACATCTCTTCCATCCATCCTGTACTGAAACCCCATCCATCCTGTACTAACCCACGCATTCAACCCGTACTGACTCACCCTCCATTTACCCTACACCTTCCCCTCATTCATCCTGTAGTGATCCACCATTCATCCTGCACACACCCTCTGATCCACGCTGTACTGACACCCCCCCCACCCCATTCATCCTGTGTTGACCCGCCCCCCCCATCCATCCTGTAATTCAAGGAAGAATGGGGGAAAGAGTCTGAAGAAGGGCCTCGACCCGAAACATTGCCTATTTCCTTCGCTCCATCGATGCTGCCTCAACCGCTGAATTTCTCCAGCACTTTTGTCTACCCCCATCCATCCCGTACCGACCCCCCCCCCCCCATTCAACACCACTGACATCCCCGTGCTGTCCCCTCACAATTCTACCTACTCCAACCAACACGTACCAATTCACCTGCCTCAATCCATCCATTCTGCACCGACTGCCTTCTAACCCACCACAACCCCCACCCCTGCCATCTATCCACCCCGCACTGATTCGCACACACACCCCTCCTGACCCTATTGTCCTGGAAATTTCTTTGGAGCGAACATTGACTATGTTTGATAACGGAATGCAATCAAATGTGTTATAATTACCATTATTTGTTTAATCCATAAAATTGATTAATTAAATTGTGAACACGTGAAACATTAAAAACACATTCTTTGTTGGTTCTTGGAATGAAAAAGAAGGGTTGCTGAATATGTTTAGTGAATATGAGGGTGTGTATGGTAATAGGTCTTGTTTTTAATAAGAAGTGGTAATTGAGGTGGATGCATTTAAAGATGAACTGGAACCAGTGGTAGCATCTTCGAGCGTGGGGGATAACCAGTTTAGAGTTTCGTACATAGAACAGTGGTGAGTTATATATGGACACCTTAAAATAAATCTGCAAAGACTATTATAAACTACATTGAGGGGTTGAACATGTGTATCAAATGTATTCTGATAGACAATATCAGCATAATCCAGTGTTGGTAGTAGTAG
This sequence comes from Leucoraja ocellata, assembly GCA_036785375.1. Taxonomy (NCBI): domain Eukaryota; kingdom Metazoa; phylum Chordata; class Chondrichthyes; order Rajiformes; family Rajidae; genus Leucoraja; species Leucoraja ocellata. The sequence continues at coordinate 72,921 of JAWMAR010003111.1, read as the reverse complement.
TTGAGAGAATTCTTTTTCTCATCTGAAAGGTGAAACAATTTATATGGCGGTAAAGAATAGCTAGATTACAGCTGAGTTTTTTAGTAATCGTCTCACTATGCTGCGTAAATGAAAGCGTTGGGTCGAGCCAAACACCAAGATATTTGAAGTTCAATACTTGTTCTAATGGTGATCCTTCATTAAATGATATAGTCAGATCTCTACGGAATTACCAAGGCCTGTCTGGTACCAAATAACATACTGGCATGATTATTTTTATTTAAAATTAATTTGTTAAATAATAGCCATTTCTGAACAGAAGTAAGATCTGATTGAAGGGTTCTTTCAATTCAGACTTGTTAGTACTAGATGTATATAGCACCGCATCATCGGCATATAGTTGTGTTTGACAGTCAGAACAGATATTAGGGAGGTCCGTTTATGAAAATAGAGAAAGGAGTGGTCCCAAGGACGAACCTTGCGGGACCCCCTTCTCAACAATTAAGGAATTGGATTGACTTCCATTAAAGGTGACACATTGGAGTCTGTTATGAAGGTATTAGTTAAACCACAGTAGATTGTTTTGTGAAAGACCAATAGAGTAAAGTTTATAGAAACATAGAAATTAGGTGCAGGAGTAGGCCATTCGGCCCTTCGAGCCTGCACCGCCATTCAATATGATCATGGCTGATCATCCAACTCAGTATCCCGTACCTGCCTTCTCTCCATACCCCATGATCCCCTTAGCCACAAGGACCACATCTAACTCCCTCTTAAATATAGCCAATGAACTGGCCTCAACTACCCTCTGTGGCAGAGAGTTCCAGAGATTCATCACTCTCTGTGTGAAAAAAGTTCTTCTCATCTCAGTTTTAAAGGATTTCCCCTTTATCCTTAAGCTGTGACCCCTGGTCCTGGACTTCCCCAACATCGGGAACAATCTTCCTGCATCTAGCCTGTCCAACCCCTTAAGAATTTTGTAAGTTTCTATAAGATCCCCTCTCAATCTTCTAAATTCTAGAGAGTATGAACCAAGTCTATCCAGTCTTTCTTCATAAGACAGTCCTGACATCCCAGGAATCAGTCTGGTGAACCGTCTCTGCACTCCCTCTATGGCAATAATGTCCTTCCTCAGATTTGGAGACCAAAACTGTACGCAATACTCCAGGTGTGGTCTCACCAAGACCCTGTACAACTGCAGTAGAACCTCTCTGCTCCTATACTCAAATCCTTTTGCAATGAAAGCTAACATACCATTCGCTTTCTTTACTGCCTGCTGCACCTGCATGCCTACCTTCAATGACTGGTGTACCATGACACCCAGGTCTCGCTGCATCTCCCCCTTATCAAGCAGTAGGTAGTGGTCAACAACATCAAAGGCCTTGGTTAGATCAAGAAAGATGGCACCGGTGAGTTTACCATCCTCAGAAGCAGTGAACACATCGCTGGTGAGTTTTAACAGAGCTGTAGTTGTGGAGTGATTAGGTCTGAACCCAGACTGGCATGGAGATAGAATATTGAAAGTTGAGACATAATGTGATAGCTGGTTGAACACTAGTTTCTCGAGGATTTTAGCCACCGAGTTGATAATTGAGATGGGGCGGTAATTGTTAATATTGTGTGGGTCACCTCCCTTATGCAGTGGAGTAACATTGGCACACTTCCATGCGGAAGGGAGGGTACAAGTTGAGAAGGACAAATTAAATGGGTCGCATAGTGAGTACATTAGAATATTAACTTAATGAATTTAGTCTCAATACCAGCTGGTCCAGATCCACAATCATCCTTTAATTCATTAATAGCATGTTGAACGTCAACAGGTTTTATTTTTTGAAAAGAAAAAGAGTTTCTACATGTAGAGGTAGCTGGAAAGTCACATATGATAGATGAATCAAATACAGTAGAGCTACATACAGTGGAGAAGTGCTGGTTGAAAGCATTGGATATAACAGCAGGGTCCTGAATGATGTCATTGTTGACCTGAATCTGAGTGCTGATATTTTGATTTGATTTATTAAGAACATTATTTAGTCTTTTCCAAAACTTTTTTGGATTATGCATGTCTTCAGAAAGATGTTTTTTTTAAATGACTTGGTTTAGCATTACGTGTTTTTTTCGTAACTGATTCCTTAAGGACCTATATTTTTCCCAAACAGCAGGGTCCTTTGTTTCCCTGAAAGTCTTCCAGACTTTATCCCGCTCATTAAAAAGGTTGATCAAATCAGCACTAATCCATGGTAAATGTTTTCCCTTGACTTTTATTTCTCTCCAGGGGGCATGCTTATCGATAACTCTTGTGACTTCAATGTACAAATAATTCCAGGCATCCTCGACAGTTGGTATGTTGAAACCTATCCCAGTTTATTGCAATCAGGTCATGCATATAATTATCATAATTAAATTTTCTACATTGTCTAACACAAATATGTTTAGGAGGGAGACGGGAAGGTTTAATCTTCCACACACAGAAAATAGCAGAATGATCGCTAAAGCAATCTGACAAAACACCAGATGTTAAGATTCGGTCAGGATGGGTAACAAGAATCCAACCTAATAGTGATGTAGAATTGCCATGAACTCTGGTAGGTTCGTTGATTAACTGGGTCAGGTTTATACTTTTAAGCAAGTTTTTGTCGTTAGAAGAGGAGCGATCAAGCCAGTTTTTATTGAAGTCACCAAGAAGCACTAATTCACATGGGTGTTCAATAGAGATGAGAGTGGAAATTAGGGACTTAGTTGAGTCAGGATGAACAGGGGGGGATCGATAGATAATGCCGATAATTAGATGTTTATTCTCATGAAGTTTTAACCTAATGAAAAGGCTTTCAAAGAGAGATGAGGTTACTTTAGGGAAGGCAGGTTCAGATATAAAGCGAGTTGACACATAACAAGCCATACCTCCAGCTCTCGTAGTCCTATCTGCTCTATATAATGCAAAATTA
>JAWMAR010003111.1:0-67500 GCA_036785375.1 Leucoraja ocellata | reverse complement strand
AGTAGAACCTCCCTGCTCCTATACTCAAATCCTTTTGCTATGAATGCTAACATACCATACACTTCCTTCACTGCCTGCTGCACCTGCATGCCTACTTTTAATGACTGGTGTACCATGACACCCAGGTCTCGTTGCATCTCCCTTTTTCCTAATCGGCCACCATTCAGATAACAGTCTACTTTCCTGTTTTTGCCACCAATGTGGTAACCTCACATTTATCCACATTATACTGCATCTGCCATGCATTTGCCCACTCACCCAGCCTATCCAAGTCACCTTGCAGCCTCCTAGCATCCTCCTCACAGCTAAGGTTTTTCAGACTGAGGCAAACGAGAGTTAGAGAGGGTGATATAAGAACTGCAGATGCTGGTTTACACTGAAGATAGGCCCGAAACGTCACCCATTCCTTCTATTCAGAGATGCCGCCTCTCCCGCTAAGTTACTCCAGCAATTTGCATCTATCTTTGGTGTAAATCAGCATCTGCAGTTCCTTCCTATACATTTTGCCTGCTCTACATTTAGATGCAGATCCTCCCCACTGCACGGCCCGTCCATCCAATAGATTATTTGGGATCCAGTGGATGCATTTGGCAGATGCTATGGGACTGGAGGCATCTTCTACCAATTGGTCCGTACTTGAATTTCCCATTTGTAAACCGTTCGGGTTAAAAAGAGCTCCCAGGAAGAGAACCCAGTCACAATCCGGGGATCAGCATATTGACAATAGACAATAGGTGCAGAAGAAGGCCATTTGGCCCTTCGAGCCTGCACCACCATTCAATGTGATTGTGGCTGATCATCTCCAATCAGTACCCCGTTCCTGCCTACTCCCCGTATCCCCTGGCTCTGCTATCTTTAAGAGCCCTATCTAGCTCTCTCTTGAAAGTATCCAGAGAACCGACCTCCATCGTGCTCTGAGGCAGAATTCATAACTCTCTGTGTGAGGAAGTGTTTGCTCATCTCTGTTCTAAATTGCTTACCCCTTGTTCTTAAACAGCGGCCCCTGGTTCTGGATGCCCCCAACATGGGAATATGTTTCCTGCCTCTATTGGCAAATTTGCTAATGTTAATTTGAATCCCTTCATCTAAATTAGCCTGAGTGGGAGAAGAGTTAGAGGTGAGTCAGAGGGGGAAAACAAATTAAAACTGAGGAATTTGGTTTGTAAATTGGTAAATTGGGCAATTTATCAGTCAATATAAGCAGGACGGCTCTTAGGGAGCGTCAGTGAGGGAAGTGCCCTGTGAGAAAAGTGTGAGTCTTTGAGAGAAAAGTGTGAGAATCTTATAGAAACTTACAAAATTCTTAAGGGGTTGGACAGGCTAGATGCAGGAAGATTGTTCCCGATGTTGGGGAAGTCCAGAACACAGGTCACAGTTTAAGGATAAGGGGGAAATCTTTTAGGACCGAGATGAGAAAAACATTTTTCACACAGAGAGTGGTGAATCTGTGGATTTCTCTGCCACAGAAGGTAGTTGAGGCCAGTTCATTGGCTATATTTAAGAGGGAGTTAGATGTGGCCCTTGTGGCGAAAGGGATCAGGGGGTATGGAGAGAAGGCAAGGTACAGGATACCGATGATCAGCCATGATCATAATGAATAGCGGTGCAGGCTCGAAGGGCTGAATGTCCTACTCCTGCACCTATTTTCTATGTTTCTATGTTTGAGGTGAGAAAGGGAGGGAAACATGGAATACAAACGTCCCTGGTGTTGTACCTCTTGTGAACAGGTTCGTCCACTTAGAAGCCGCCGGGACAGAAGACGTTATCACACTGAGCGGCGGACTGGCTTGCGAAGCAAAAAGGGCTGTTGAGCCAAAACCAAAGAGGCCAACATCAGGCAACGCCATTGTATAACCATATAACAATTACAGCACGGAAACAGGCCATCTCGGTCCTACAAGTCCGTGCCAAACAATTATTTTCCCCTAGTCCCATCTGCTTGCACTCAGACCATAACCCTCCATTCCTTTCCCTTCCATATACCTATCCTATTCATTTTTAAATGATAAAATCGAACTTGCCTCCACCACTTCCATTGGAAGCTCATTCCACACAGCTACCACTCTCTGAGTAAAGACGTTCCCCCTCATGCTACCCCTAAACTTCTGTCCCTTAATTCAGAAGTCATGGCCTCATGTTTGAATCTTCCCTCCTCTCAATGGGAAAAGCTTGTTCACGTCAACTCTGTCTATCCCTCTCATCATTTTAAAGACCTCTATCAAGTCCCCCCTTAACCTTCTGCGCACCAGAGAATAAAGACCTAACTTATTCAACCTTTCTCTGTAACTTTGTTGGTGAAACCCAGGCAACATTCTAGTAAATTGTACAAGGCATTGGTGAGGCCAATTCTGGAGTATGGTGTACAATTTTGGTCGCCTAATTATAGGAAGGATGTCAACAAAATAGAGAGAGTACAGAGGAGATTTACTAGAATGTTGCCTGGGTTTCAGCAACTAAGTTACAGAGAAAGGTTGAATAAGTTAGGGCTTTATTCTTTGGAGCGCAGAAGGTTAAGGGGGGACTTGATAGAGGTTTTTAAAATGATGAGAGGGATAGACAGAGTTGACGTGGAAAAGCTTTTCCCACTGAGAGTAGGGAAGATTCAAACAAGGGGACATGACATGAGAATTAAGGGACTGAAGTTTAGGGGTTACATGAGGGGGAACTTCTTTACTCAGAGAGTGGTAGCTGTGTGGAATGAGCTTCCAGTGAAGGTGGTGGAGGCAGGTTCGTTTTTATCATTTAAAAATAAATTGGATAGTTATATGGATGGGAAGGGAATGGAAGGTTATGGTCTGAGCGCAGGTATATGGGACTAGGGGAGATTATGTGTTCGGCACGGACTAGAAGGGTCGAGATGGCCTGTTTCCGTGCTGTAATTGTTATATGGTTATTATATGGAACGCTTTGTGAAGGTTTACGGGTATTATCGATAAATTACCTGTGTAACAATCCGAAACAAACTGCACTCGTCTTTCTGTACAGCGCAGAAATCAAATGGTGGGTAAAACATAGAAACATAGAAAATAGGTGCAGGAGTAGACCATTCGGCCCTTCGAGTCTGCACTGCCATTCAATATGATTATGGCTGATCATTCAACTCAGTATCCTGTACCTGCCTTCTCTCCATACCCCCTGATCTCTTTAGCCACAAGGGCCACATCTAACTCCCTCTTAAATATAGCCAATGAACTGGCCTCAACTACCTTCTGTAGCAGAGAATTCCAGAGATTCACCACTCACTGTGTGAAAAATGTTTTTCTCATCTCGGTCCTAAAAGAGTTCCCCCTTATCCTTAAACTGTGACCACTTGTTCTGGACTTCCCCAACATCGGGAACGATCTTCCTGCATCTAGCCTGTCCAACCCCTTAAGAATGATATAAATTTCTATAAGATCCCCCTCAATCTTCTAAATTCTACCGAGTACAAGCCGAGTCTATCCAGTCTTTCTTTATATGAAAAGTCCTGACATCCCAGGAATCAGTCTGGTGAACCTTCTCTGTACTCTCACTATGGCAAGAATGGCCTTCCTCAGATTAGGAGACCGAAACTGTACGCAATACTCCAGGTGTGGTCTCACCAAGACCCTGTACAACTGCAGTAGAACCTCCCTGCTCCGATACTCAAATCATTTTGCTATGAATGCTAACATAAGCATTCATGGGCAATTCAACGGTGGGCATTTCACATCGCTCGTCATTTAACAGCAACTAGAGAAATGTTGAAACATGCTTTTCCCCCAACAGAATAAAATTATGGATGAGAGGTACAGTTGCGGAATTGCGCATCAGTAATGGAAAACTTCTTTGAGGATGGGGAATTGATCGGGCATTGGCTGGCATTTAACGAAACAACGGAACAATTGATACGAAGCTATAGCTACTTGAAACACAGAACAAACATCAGTGACAATGCAGCGAGCATGTACACTAGATGTAATTAATAATAGCTCTCAGGTAAAAAGGTGATTACAAATACCAACATAAAAGAAAATCTTGAGGAATCTTAAGAAAGAAATTAGAAAAGCTAAAAGAAGATATGAGGTTGCTTTGGCAAGTAAGGTGAAAGTAAATCCAAAGGGTTTCTACAGCTATATTAATAGCAAAAGGATAACGAGGGATAAAATTGGTCCATTGGAGAGAGAGTGGACAGCTATCTGCAGAGCCAAAAGAGATGGGGGAGATATTGAACAATTTTTTTTCTTCGGTATTCACCAAGGAGAAGGATATTGAATTATGTGAGGTAAGGGAAACTAGTAGAGTAGCTATGGATACTATGAGGTTCAAAGTAAAAGAAGTACTGACACTTTTGAAAAATATAAAAGTGGATAAGTCTCCAGGTCCTGACAGGATATTCCCTAGGACATTGAGGGAAGTTAGTGTAGAAATAGCCGGGGCTATGACAGAAATATTTCAAATGTCATTAGAAACGGGAATAGTCCCCGAGGATTGGCGTACTGCGCATGTTGTTCCATTGTTTAAAAAGGGTTCTAAGAGTAAACCTAGCAATTATAGACCTGTTAGTTTGACTTCAGTGGTGGGCAAATTAATGGAAAAGATACTTAGAGATAATATATATATAAGCATCTAAATAAACAGGGTCTGATTAGGAACAGTCAACATGGATTTGTGCCTGGAAGGTCATGTTTGACTAATCTTCTTGAATTTTTTGAAGAGGTTACTAGGGAAATTGACGAGGGTAAAGCAGTGGATGTTGTCTATATGAACTTTAGTAAGGCCTTTGACAAGGTTCCTCATGGAAGGTTGGTTAAGAAGGTTCAACTGTTGGGTATAAATGCAGGAATAGCAAGATGGATTCAACAGTGGCTGAATGGGAGAAGCCAGAGGGTAATGGTGGATGGCTGTTTATCGGGTTGGAGGCAGGTGACTAGTGGGGTGCCTCAGGGATCTGTGTTGGGTCCTTCGTTGTTTGTCATGTACATCAATGATCTGGATGAAGGTGTGGTAAATTGGATTAGTAAGTATGCAGATGATACCAAGATAGGGGGTGTTGTGGATAATGAAGAGGATTTCCAAAGTCTACAGAGTGATTTAGGCCATTTGGAAAAATGGGCTGAAAGATGGCAGATGCAGTTTAATGCTGATAAATGTGAGGTGCTATACCTTGGCAGGACAAATCAAAATAGGACGTACATGGTAAATGGTAGGGAATTGAAGAATACAGTTGAACAGAGGGATCTGGGTATAACCGTGCATAGTTCCTTGAAGGTGGAATCTCATATAGATAGGGTGGTAAAGAAAGGTTTTGGTATGCTAGCCTTTATAAATCAGAGCATTGAGTATAGAAGCTGGGATGTAATGTTAAAATTGTACAAGGCATGGGTGAGACCAAATCTGGAGTATGGTGTACAATTTTGGTCGCCCAATTATAGGAAGGATGTCAACAAAATAGAGAGAGTGCAGAGGAGATTTACTAGAATGTTGCCTGGGTTTCAACAACTAAGTTACAGAGATAGGTTGAATAAGTTAGGTCTTTATTCTCTGGAGCGCAGAAGGTTAAGGGGGGACCTGATAGAGGTCTTTAAAATGATGAGAGGGATAGACAGAGTTGATGTGGACAAGCGTTTCCCTTTGAGAATAGGGAAGATTCAAACAAGAGGACATGACTTCAGAATGAAGGAACAGAAGTTTAGGGGTAATATGAGGGGGAACTTCTTTACGCAGAGAGTGGTAGCAGTGTGGAATGAGCTCCCAGTGGAAGTGGTGGAGGCAGGTTCATTGGTATAATTTAAAAATAAATTGGATAGGCATATGGATGAGAAGGGAATGGAGGGTTATGGTATGAGTGCAGGCAGGTGGGACTAAGGGGAAAAAAAATTGTTCGGCATGGACTTGTAGGGCCCAGATGGCCTGTTTCCGTGCTGTAATTGTTATATGGTTATATGGTTGGGAGCATTGCGGAACTCAACAAAGAACGGACGTGGAACTGGTTAGACTAAACAATAAAGGCACATCTGAGCTCCAAGGAAGATGTTACCAATACCCTTCTCCCCCTTTCCTCACTACCGGCTAATGTGCAATCCATCGAATACACACTAGATAAACTTAAAGCTAAACTAACCTACCTTGGAGAACTGCGAGACAGCTGCTGCTGTGCTTTTACTTACTGCCGCCAAAGACATAAGCGGGAGGATCATGTGTACAAAGTCATTCAGCACTGGTTTGCGGAAACAGATGACATCGTGCGTGACTGCTTTGAATCGGTTGGCTGGTCCATATTCGGTGAATATGTGGCCAACATGAACTGACTTCATCAGTAAGTGCGTAGAGGAATACATGCCGAAGAAGACGAACTTAGTGTTCTCCAAACGGAAACCACGGATGAACCGTGAGGTCCATTCCTAGGGAAAGGCCAAGTCCTCTGCATACAAGTCTAAGAAGCCCGGCTATTCACAGTCCACTTCTACCAACATTGACCACAGGCCCAGATCCGGTATAGTTTAGGGATAAGAAGGGTCTCGACCATATACGTCACCAATTCCTTCTCGCCAGAGATGCTGCCTGTCCCGCTGATTTACTCCAACATGTTGTGTCATACTTCAGCGATCGGTGTTTGTGCCCCCCTCGCTATTTACCATCCATATCAACCATTTCGCAAATGTAAAATGCATATTTTTCACATTTGCTGGTGGCACAATTGGAAAGGATGAGGACTAAACGAATACTCAATAAAATATGTAACAACGCGAGTGAGGGAGCAACGACGTGAGAGAAGTGCACTGTGAGACGAACCACTTCGATGGGAAAAAGCACTTGATGATGACTCCCGAACTGGGGTCCCGTGTGGTGCCCAACATTTCTCACAATACACCAAATTCGGCCTGACCAACGCTTTACACAATCTCAGCTGAATAAAGGTCTCGACACGAAACGTCACCCTTTCCTTCTGTCCAGAGATGCTGCCTGTCCCGCTGAGTTACTCCAGCTTTTTGTGTCTATCCTCAGCATGACATCCCTGTTTTTATATTCTAGCCTTCTTGAAATACATGCTAGGGTTAAGGTGAGATGCGAACGATGTAACAGGAACCAGAGGGGCGACATTTTCATACAGTGGTTGGTAGGTATGCGGAAAGAGGTACCAGAGGAGGTAGTTGAGACTGGAACTATAACAATATTTAAAAGTAATTTGGACAGGTTCATGGGTAGGAAAGTTTAGAGGGATATGGGCGAAACGCAGGCTGGTGGAACTAATGAAACATAGAAACGTGGGAAATATGTGCAGGCCCTTCGAGCCATTCATTGTGATTATGGCTGATCGTTCCCAATCAATAACCCGTGCCTGCCTTCTCCACTAATGTAGATGGACATCTTGATCGACATGGTCAAGTTGGGCTGATAAGCCTTTTTCTATGCTGTACGTTTTAATGATTTTCAATAAACAATAGACAATAGGTGCAGGAGTAGGCCATTCGGCTCTTCGAGCCAGCATCGCCTTTCAATATGATCATGGCTGGTCATCCCCAATCAGTACCCCGTTCCTGCCTTCTCCCCATATCCCCTGACTCCGCTATCTTTAAGGGCTCCTTCTAGCTCTTTCGTGAAACTATCCAGATAACCGGTCTCCACCGCCAGAGGCCGAGAATTCCACAACTCACAACTGTGTGAAAAAGTGTTTCCCCATCTCCGTTCTAAATGGCTTACCCCTTATTCTTAAACTGTGGCCCCTGGTTCTGGACTCCCCCAACATCAGGAACATGTTTCCAGCCTCTAGCGTGACCAAACCCCATAATAATCGTGTATGTTTCAATAAGATCCCGTCTCTATTTCTATGCGGTCTTTTCTACGCGGTCTCGAGAGTGGGGAATAGGAGCAGGAAGCAATGTTCAATTTCCAGGATGTCAGCCAGTTAGGCGGCACTGTAATACCAGATAAAACAAAATATATCGTGATGTTGGTATTGTAACGTCGCGCACGAGTAAAGAGGCTCGGGGACTTGATTCGCTATTCGACCGATGTAGCTGCTAGATACCACATTTAACAACACCGCGACAGGTTCTGTTTGCCGTTACTTGAACTAAAGCTTGTTGTGAATGGGACCACATGTAGCAGCGTGCTTTTGAATTTGCGAAGGAAACTGTGGCTCAAGCTGTGGAACTGCCTCCATTTATGCATGATTTGAACAGAATTGCTGCGTAAACTCAGGCGTCATTGTGTTCAGTTTAAGGCACTGACATTTTTTTTTCCCGGATCGTTACTCCGGTCGTTCTGCGGCCTTATATCATGAAGCTTGCTCGAGGCTGACTTTGAGCCCCACCGCGGGGCCGTGGACATCAAAGATCTTATAGCAGAGCAAGATAGACCACTCCTCCGAAATCCAATGGGCTGGCGTGTAGTACGTGATGGAACGTCACGGCCGCCATTTGTTTATGCTCCCGCTGTGCACTCCGCTCTATCGTCTGGTGTCATCAGTGTTGTAGGGAACAGTGTTTGATTTAGCGCATCTATCACATCACATATTTTAGTTAATTTTATTGTCAATGTTTTCCCCCTGTTCCCCCATTTCCCTCCCATCTTTCCTCCCCAGCCTCCACCTTTGCGTAGTTTCCCTTGCATTGTATTGTGCAGTTTTACTCCCTTCTATTGCTTTAACACACACTGTGCACAAAATTAAATTTAACATATATATATTTATATGAATGTGTGTGCCTGTGTGTGAGAGGAAAGTTAAGGGTCTGTCCCACCAACATGCGATTGCATGCGACTAGCGCGACCAAACGTGGTCGCTTGAAAAATCTTTCACTGTGCTATATAAATGGTTATATATACACACACACATATATATATATACACACACACACACATATATATATATAAATATACACACACATAAATACACACACAAACATATATATATATATACACACACATATATATATATATATACATAGATATCACAATAAATATGTATATACATATACATACATATTTGTATGCACACACATATATACACATATATATATATATGAAATCCTAACATTGTGAATAAAGCATCCATGAACACAATGTCAAAATATTTTTCCATTCTATATTAGCGTAACACAATGTAGTGATACATACCTACATATTTAAATTCAGTCAAAGTTAAAGTTGGTCAAATAATATGGGGATCTTCTTGCTTTTTTTTGAGACATGGATTTTTAAAAATGTGAATGTCTCATAATGACACATTTGTGGGTCAGCCGTATATTGCACCAACCCCCACAATTTCAAATAACTAAATTGAACTTTATAAACAAGGAAAAAACGTTATATTTCCGTCATTTATGGTAATATTTACATAATTCACATCATTTTGTGCACGACATACAGGGGGTTGCAGTGTTTTGAAAGTAATGTAAAATACAACATATTTCAGACAATGATAGCCCCACCCCTTGCTTACTCCAAAGAACAACATTTCCAATTTATATACAATAATAAATGTCGACATTTGCACAATTTTGTGTGGCTAACGGGACGTTCTGATACTTCCTGTTGAGTAACCTGCGTTGGGAAAACTGAATTTCGGCGTGTTCAGTATGTCAAATAGCGTTGGAACTACATGCAATTTAGCCTCTCATTGGTCTGCCTGTTGGAAAACGAGTCAAGTTCAGTGTTCAGAACAAAGATGGCAGGTGGTTGACAAGTACACTAGACTTTGGTGGAGGAGATCTTGTCGACGAGTATTCTAGACCCGCAGAAATTACAGAAAATCTCATATTGGATAACTAAGAAGGGAAAAAAATGTAGTTATAACTACATATCTGCAGAATGAATGATATATCATTTAATTGCAATTGTTCAGTTGTGGGGAGATACCTGTATTTTGAAGATGCATTTTGCCACTAATATGTCAATTTACTTTCAATGGAGAAGAGCTTATTTAAAACTTCTAATGTAGACTGAGAGAGAGCGGGGGGGGGGGAGTGAAAGGCAGATGGGGCAGAGACCGAGATAGCGAGAGACAGGGAGAGAGAGACAGGGAGGGACAGGGAGAGAGAGATAGAAGGGGCAGAGAGAGATGGGGAGAGAGAAGGGGGAAGAGGAACGATGGCACGTTAAAACGTACAGTCGCCCCATTCTCACAGCCGCCGAATAACATTTTCACGACAGAATAGCGACTGAAAATAATAATAATATTTTCTCACCTTTCGTTTTTATTGGGGAACCTAAAGAATGACAGGTCAGGTCGTCTATATTTACAATTAGAACAATTGGTAGCAGAGCAGTGAGATGAAGATTTAGATAAGGACGCCATGACACTGTGGGGGAAGCCCATTAAAATGGCGTCGACGATCACACACGTGATATACGCGATTTTCGAGGAGTGAGTGGTCTATCTTGCTCCATTACCATCGGAGCCTGCGATCGACGCTCGGAGTCACGTGAGTGATTCCGTGAACAAGCCCCGCCAGTTCGCATGTGCGTCATTTCGTTGTTCGCATCAAAGATTAGCATGGCGAAGCACCGGACTGGCAGGGCATCGCATCGTAGCTGCGGGCGGTACGTTTAAATCTACAGGTAAGTTTTATTACTTACCAGGTGTTTTCGTGCAGGAACCTCTCTTGACAGAGGTATCCTGCTAGATTGTCGCGAAGTCCGGCGAGTGAACCGGCTATAGACTATGGGTAGACCCCGGTTCCGACCCGGGGAAGCCGATAGTCGGCAGGTGTCGGGTTCGCGTTCCCAGCCACTGATAAAAGGGGTCAGTGGTTTCCAGCCTGCTGTGGTTCCCGGGGACGGGTAAATCAAGCAGGAAGGCGGTATCACCGCCAGTCGCCGACAGTGCGGTCAGCGGCTCACAGACGTCGTTCAGTGGTTCCCAGGCCAGGGTTGAAATCACTAATACATGGAGCAGCCCTATTGAACTCGGACGAGTTGGGCTGCAAGGACTCCCCTCCGGTAATAAATCTGTTGATATTTTAACCCTTCACTGGTGAAGCTCCGCACTCCAAAATTGAATTTGGACATGCATTCCCCCAGCTGATGACACCAGATCTGTAATAGCCCGGGCCTATAGGACAGGCCGCGCCAGCAGTGCCTAGTATAGAGTTGCTCAATCACTCCCTCATTGATGAGGAGAGTGCAATGGGTCAGCAATGTTCTGAGCCCGACTCTGGCTGGGAAGTCACCCCGGGGGACGAAGGGCATGCGCCAGATGTCCCATCCCTGGCAGCACGTTTTGCCGCCCCGAAAGAGTCAGAGGAGCCACTGGGAGATGAGCTGACCTCCACAATGGTGGAGATCGCCAAAAATACCAGCGCGGGCCTACGGGAGAGCCAGCCTAGGACAGGGCAGCTTAATGTCTCCCTGTTGGAGGGGGAGACCATCACGGGTCAGTGTATGGATGACGCCGAATCTGTCACAGCGCCCGGCCTACGGGAGAGCCCGCGCCAGCAGCGCCTAGCACAGGGGTGCTTAATGTTTGACAGTGCCGGCCTGTAGGAGAGGTACCATTTCCTGACAACAAAGCTTGCCATCCCAACAGAATGTTCTATCCTGGTATAGGTCCATTGGAAGGGCCGTATCAGCGCAGGTGTCCTCAGGGGCCTGCGGCTGCACCTGTACAGGGTTGCCTAGGAATCGCCCTCTCTGAGGAGGGAGTGACTCCAGATTCTAAAGATGTCGGTGGAACATACTGGAGCACATGCGTGCCGGCAGTGAACAGCGCTATCAGGGGGATATGAGAGCCAGCCGTCGAATCTTCTGTTCAGGTAAGGCCTGTTCAACAATACTAGCATTCCAAGCAAGTTTGGAATTAGGGCCAGAATTGTCGTGTTCAAGACGGGCTCGGAAATCGGGCCAGAGCAATCGTGCGATGCACCCATGAAATGATGGCAGGAGTGGTCTGTTCATTATGAAAAATGGAGAATGCCGTTTAACTCGCATATGAACTTTCAAAATAGGAAACTTCTTTACTGACGACAACGGATTCATAAGGGTCTCAAAGATCCATTCTATGTAGTTCCCATTACAGGGGTCATTGGAGACATTGGAAATTATCAAAAGGCAATGATAACTATACTAATAACAGTAAAACATTGCAAAATGGGATAAACTATTTCCCCAGGTTATTTAACTAATTAATAAAATCGATGTTTGGACTCAGTTCGAGAACACTTGTTATGTCTTGTCTAGATGATATTCTAATGCTGTATTCTGTTAAAAAATCACATGATTCAGCCTCCAACTATATTTGAGAAATTGTGTTCATCCATCCAGTTAACTTTAAGTTTTTACCAAATAGACTTGTTGGTCATTGGGATTTACCTTTAACTATTAATTAGCTTATGACTCCGACTTGTGGCACAAGATTGGAATTAATAGAAACCTGGTATAAAGCTGAATTCTATTCAGCACGATTAATTGGCAATATAGTAGCTGTGATTCAGCTGTGCAAATCGGGGAACTGACATCGTGCAAAGTAGCTACCTCTCAAATGACATATAGGTCATTGTTAACAGGGTTATGCTATGACCAGCTGAAGCTACCTAAGCACATGGCAATCAAATAAAAGTATCCTGTAATATTTACTTAATTTCCTTTGTCACTGGTGTATCATCAAGTTCAATTTCATGACAACACAGAATAAGTGTTGGATCACAAAGTATTTATGAATGTATGGTTCAATGGAACACCGAATATTGACATGTTGGTTCATGCTTTCACTGATTGCAAAAATATGTGGCATAACAGTGGTGAGAGATACATTCTCGCTACAAGAAGGAGGAATATTCTTTTATGTCTTCCTCCATTTTGCCTCATCAGTCGCGTCTTGAAATAAAGTCAACAAGATCTCGCTTTAGTTTTTGTACTGTCTGATTGGCTATGCAGCCATGCTTTCCGCTTCTGTCAGGCATAATAATAGAACCATATACGGTTATTATAAAAAACGAAAACTTTGCTGGTTCAAACTGTGGTTCAGGAAACCAGCCTCTGCATAATAAAGCAATTATTGGCTTACTCATTCTAACTGGACTGCCTTATGGCTCAGATTGTCACATCAATCCATGGTAGTGCTCACTGCAGATTGCAGGGATAGCACCAACAAAGCAGTACATTTCCTATTGAGGAGATCGGAAGCGGTTTGTTACATTGTTACATTGAATACGGCACAGATTACTGACGTTTTCCAGTTCATGCTTAAATGTTATTTGACAATAATTCAGTTATAGGGCCATTAACTGTGCCCAATGTACTTTCCCATCATATTAGCTGCAGTAAACAGGACCCACTCTGTAGGGTTTCAACCCCGGATATCGAGTTTGTAAAATATATCTTTAACACAAGTGCTCCCAGTACAAGTATAGGCAGTATTGGATATTGACAGTGTGTTAACAATACTTCACCGGAGGGCTCCAGCTACATTCTTAGTCATATTTCGACATACCCCACGGACGCACGTCTATGTGTAGGGGCACGCTTGCTATATTATATCAAGGCCACCAGAACCCTAAGAAGTAAGGAATCAGCATTGTTTATTAGCCACTAACAACCACACAAGAAAAGGTCGGTTCAGACTATTTCAAGGTGTTCTGGTTTATGCGGGTATTAACACTACCAATTTTACATCTCATTCCATCAGGGCGGCATCAACGTAGGCGGCCAGGGCAATGGATGTTCCCATCGACCATATCCTAGCGGCCGCAGGATGGTTAAGGGAGTTGATTTTCAAAACATTTTTACCATAGGCCGATTGCCGACCTGGGGCTATTTGGCCATTCTGTTTTGCGTCCACTTTAGCCTCCCCTGAGATTGATTTTCTTTGTTAACGTAAACCATTAATACGTTTAAATCAATGTCATGGTTAATGCATTGTTGATTATTCACTCATCCCGAGTCAATCGATGCAGTGAGACGCCGGGATTTGAATCTACGGCATGAAATCACAGAGCTTTGAACTCTTCACGGAATCACACGTGACTCCGAAGTAAAATAGTAAGATTAAACGAGCTTACCAGTTTGAAGTTTGATCTTTATTTTATGAGGTTGGTGATTACGTGCCCTGCACTCCCAACCCTCTCTCAAAAAGGTAATCTGGTAGTTCTCAAGTTTCTGATCTTACTATGTTACTTCAATTACTGTTACCTGTAATTTTATACTGCTGTTTGAAGATTGACGCGCATGCGAACTGGCGGGGCTTCTTCACATAATCACCAACGTAACTCCTCATAAAATAAAGATCAAACTGCAAACTGGTAAGTTCTCAGTTAATCTTACTATTCTCTACTACAGAAGGAACTTGAGGCCAGTTCATTGGCTATATTTAAGAGGGAGTTAGATGTGGCCCTTGTGGGTAAGGGGATCAGGGTGTATGGAGAGAAGGCAGGTACGGGATACTGAGTTGGATGATTAGCCATGACCATATTGGATGGCGGTGCAGGCTCGAAGGGCCGAATGGCCTACTCCTGCACCTATTTTCTATGTTTTTATGTTTCTATCCCTCAAGTCCTCTCTCACTGATGTTTCTTCCTCTATAACAAATAGACAGTCATGTCCTGCTTCTGATTGCTGTTCTGGTTAATCCATGTACAATGTTTGAACTGCAATTTCAGATTGTTCAACAGATAGAGATCTCATACTTATTTTGGCAGGCCATTGTTAAATGCTGGGGTTGAAGCTGCCCCAACAATGCCGATACCGATTGTGAACTGTACACTACAATTTCCTGCTGGAGTGTTAAATTAGCAGCTGATTGTAAATTATTGTAGATTGCAGTTAAGATTTGAATGCAAAGAAGATGTCCCCTAGCTACTGGATCTAATTTAGAGGAGTAATATGCAACTGGTCTAAGTCTATCAAGCTTTTGCATTAGTACCGAAGTGGCACAGTCAGATAGAATTGTACAATACAGCTGGAAAGGATGATCGTATGGCCGTCCCAATACCGGGACTTGCATCAATGATCTTTTTAAGTTAAGGCCTCCTGTGCTATCTTATTTAATTTAAATGCACCCTTCTTGCTGGTATAGGGTGTTAGCTCCTTAGTTTCTCGAGCTATATTTGGAATCTAGGGTCTGCATGACCATGCCCAGCCTTTTTCTCATTTGTTTGGCTTCTATTGGGATTGAAAATCCACAGATAGGTTCGAGTCGGCTCTTTTCAAGACTTCTTTCGGTGGCCGAAATTATAATTCCCAGAATTGTTACTTTCTCCTGAGCTACCAGTACTTTTGATGGTGAGACCACATATCCTAGATCAGCTAAATGGTTTAGTAGTTGTGCAGTATCTTTCCAAATACTGGATTCATTTTTGCTGGCCACAAATAGATCATCTACCTTCTGCACTAATGTTGAATTCATTTTGAGCTTCAAGGTACTCAGTTGATCCTGCAGACACCTGGAAAATAAAGTAGGCAAATTGATAAATCCTCGAGGCAACCTGATCCAGTTGTATTGTTGGCCCTTATAGGTGAAGGCAAACAAATATTGGCTGTTTTCATAAAGAGGAAGAGAAAATAATGCATGTTACGTCGACTATGGAAAAGACCTTTGCTGCAGCCGGTATTTGTGCTAGGATATAGGTAGGGTTTGGCACTGGAGCATGAAGTGGTTCCACTACAGAATTGATTTCCCTTAGGTCTTGCACGAGTCTATATTGGCCCTCCTTTCCCGGTTTAGGAACGGCCAGAATAGGGGTGTTACAAATTGATTGGCACTTCACCAATATTCCTTGTTCTTGCAAACCCCGAATTAATTTGTCTATGCTGCAGATGGCCTGTAGTTTTAATGGATATTGTTGGATTGAAGGAAGTGTTATCCCTTTCTGGAGAGTTACATGGATGGGATTGATGTTCACGCATCCTACCTGAGCAGTGTCCTCCGCTCACACTTGAGGGTCCACATACTCGTATACCTCACTCCCCAGATGATGACGTAAGCGGGTAACAACTTTCCTTGGGGCCTGATAAAATTCAACAACATATTGATTTGACAAATGTTGCTTTTGATAATTATTCGGGTTTGCCAAGGTAAATGCCTTTCTTACCATCGTTCCTAGGTCTTTAGATTTGGCCGGGAAATTCACTTTTCGGGTGAAGTGAGGAGCAACTTCTTCAGGTCTTTTCCATAACTGTGCTGGTATTTTACCATACTCGGCAGCTCCCTCTTTTCCTTCCACCTGTGCCAACACTTCTATCTCCCAATTCTGTCCTTCGTATGATTTAAAGAAGGTTTCCAGCTCTCTGTCCTTCCCACTCCTATCGTAAGCCAGTTTAATGTGAAGTGGGGGTTCTTCGTCCAGGTCTAAGGACCACCAATGAGGGGTCACTATGGAATAACATTGCCGTACAGGAGCCCAGGGGGTCACTATTATGCCTCTATCGTCACATTCTATTTTTAGTTGGAAAACGCAGCGTGGATCTCTCGCCATCAGGTTGCAATCTAATCCAGTGGTTATCACAAATCTATGTTTCCTCTATATACTACCTCGACTGGCTCAGACATGAGATTCTGGCAAACTTGTCCTTGAAACCCGGGCAGGTTCTGAACTTCTCTTGATTCTGGTAAATTATAAATTGGTTGAAGAGATGACATGGATGCGCCTGTGTCTACTATCTAAATGGCGTCAAGTTGGGAAAAGGAGAAGTTCAACAGGATCTGGGGGTCCTTGTACATCAGTCTATGAAAGTAAGCATGCAGGTACAGCAGGCAGTGAAGAAAGTGAATGGCATGTTGGCCTTTATAACAAGAGGAATCGAATATAGGAGCAAAGAGGTCCTTCTGCAGTTGTACAGAGCCCTAGTGAGACCACACCTGGAGTATTGTGTGCAGTTTTGGTCCCCTAATTTGAGGAAGGACATTCTTGCTATTGAGGGAGTGCAGCATAGGTTTACAAGGTTAATTATAAGGTCTGAAGAAGGGTTTCCGCCCGACACGTTGCCTATTTTCTTTGCTCTATAGATGCTGCTGCACCCACTGAGTTTCTCCAGCATTTGTGTCCACCTTTACAAGGTTAATTCCCGAGATGGCGGGACTGAGAGAATGGAGCACCTAGGCTTGTACACTCTGGAGTTTAGATGGA
This sequence comes from Leucoraja ocellata, assembly GCA_036785375.1. Taxonomy (NCBI): domain Eukaryota; kingdom Metazoa; phylum Chordata; class Chondrichthyes; order Rajiformes; family Rajidae; genus Leucoraja; species Leucoraja ocellata. The sequence continues at coordinate 50,479 of JAWMAR010003111.1, read as the reverse complement.
TGAGAGGGGATCTCATTGAAACTTATAAGATTGTTAAGGGTTTGTACACACTAGAGGCAGGAAACATGTTCCCGATGTTGGGGGAGTCCAGAACCAGGGCCACAGTTTAACATGTTCCCGATGTTGGTGGGGTCCAGAACTAGGGGCCACAGTTGAAGAATAAGGAGTAAGCCATTTAGAACCGAGATGAGGAAACACTTTTACTCACAGAGAGTGGTGAGTCCTGTGGAATTCTCTGCCTCAGAGGGCAGTGGAGGCAGGTTTTCTGGATGCTTTCAAGAGTTAGGGGATATGGGAGAAGGCAGGAACGGGGGTACTGATTGGGGACAATCAGCCATGTTCACATTGAATGGTGGTGCTGGCTCAAAGGGCCAAATGGCCTGCTCCTGCTCATATTGTCTATTGTCTATTGAATGTGCAGGTTTTACCTTCAACCTGTAGAGACAACATAGGTTCCTCATCAGACTTGCATCCACTACTAGGTTTGCTAATCATAGGCATGTGAAGGGGTTATTCTGGGAAAAGGAGATTTGTTACCTTTTCCTGTCAGTTCCCTCTGCTTTCTATGATCCCGTTGATCCGTCATTTAGGCTGTGGGCCGAGCATCAAAAATGTGTCTAGAAATCAATTTTCGCGATGCACGTCTCGGAACTACATGACATTTTGCACAGATTTAGACGAAATATAATTGAGAAGGAAGTCATAACTCGTCAGTGTCAAAAGTTGCACATTAATTAATTAAACTAATTAGAAACTGAGATTGGGAAAGTACGCGCCATCTAGTGTTCAATGGCCATATTACACCATGGGGAGCCTATTTCCGTGTTGCAGTCTATTTAAACTATATATTATTTACTATATATATATATATATATATAAATATATATAATATTTGTGACTTGTAAATATGACTGTAATCATGTATAATTATGTATAATTGTATTCTATAAAAATAATACAATGAATATAATTGTGTGTTTTTTTTTAATGAACTGCCACAACCAGCCTAATTAATTAATTGAACCAGCCTAATTAATAGGTCAGGACAGTTCCTGTGGTTCCCCCGTTTAGTGAACCCCACTGACTGCCAGTGTGCAGAGTGGGGGTCACGGCCATAGTGGGACTGGGGCAGTGCCAGGCTGGGGGAAAGCTAAAGCAGGAAAATGCCTAACCCTAATGCTAACTCGCCCCCCGCCCAGAGCTGGAGCTGGAGCCGCTTTGGGACCGGCTGCGGGCTCCGTACGTGTGGCCCCGCAGCGCGTCCTTCTCGGCCATCATGCCCTTCTGGTGGTGGCACTCTCTGGCAGCACAAGTTCGTGTCCTTGTATTCCTTAGTATTGTGTGTCGCTGTATTTATTAGATTGGAAATGTTGTTCCCGCTCATGTTAACATTATCGAATTCTGTGCGGAACACTTTCTCGCACACCTGACAGAACGCGAGAAACTGTTCTGAAGGCACCATCAGGGAGCCGAAGTCTGGTGTCGATGTGTCGTATGCCTTATGGTGGATGAACACGAGGGCAGGATCAACTAGTGGTATCAGGTCGTAGCAGAACTTCTCTGCATATGTGACATTTTGAGGTCGGTTCATGAGAGGTGAGGATTCTACGAGAGATGTGGCCTGTGATGTAAGCTAGTGTGTTCTCTTCCGGGAGATCGAGTGACCTGCTGCAAACTACATTGTTCTGTTGTGCCCTATTGTGATGGGAGAGAGATGGAGATGGTTTCTTGACTTTGTCTTTTGTCGGTGTTTGCAGTGATAACAGAAATTTTCCATTGTCAGGGACCAGTTTGCACTTAGAGATGGCTTTAGCAGTTCAACTACCGTGACCATTCTTAAAGCATAGCAAAATTCCTTTGCTGATGGGTTTTCTTGGAATCCACCCTTTCGTCGAATGGTTGTTAATAAATTCTCAATGACATCCTGATTAAGCCTGGATGTGAGCATGTAACGAGCGTCTGTATTTCCCTTTATTTCCCTTTATGTGCTGCCACAGCTGTGTAATGCAAGAAATTGCAAGCCGCCATCCTTTGACAAACAATACATTTTTTGCTCCCAGCACTTTTAATCTTTGCAGTACAGGCAAGCATGATTCAAAGAATGACCAATGTGCAGATTTTTCAGACATGGGCCTCCTCAATTTTTTTTGTGGCTTGAGACACTTGCCGTTAAATGCATCAAACAGTCCATCTATCATTGCAACGAACTCCGCAGTATAAGCAGCCTCCCCAGGCAACTTTCCAATAGATGAATAGCTAAACAAGCCTGCTGCCACCGAATGGCTGAGCACCTGCGCTGCTTTGTTGACTCATTTTAGAGAAGTTGTTTAGAACAAAGTGGCCTCTGGTTAGTTTACGGACTTTCCTAATGTGCAACTGTGATTCAATTTCAAAAAATGCATGAATATGTGCTCACTTGACAAGTTTCTTTCCGCCATCCTCTCCAATTACCTCAAAACATACTTCTCCAAATTTGATCTCGTGTTTTTTAGCAAGTGTGGCAGGTCATGCAGGCAAAAGATCTTGGCTCCCCCGTGGCTGAAGAAAGGATGTTTTTCTGTCACACCCAAGTTGTTGTAGAGTCGAACATTGCTTGGGCCTTGGTCACAAACACGGCCTTAGGCTGTAGTCCAATTGCCTTAACCTTATGTAAGCATTCATTGAGTAATGCTTGCAGCTTGTCCGCCTTGTGCAGTCTCGCGACAGAAGGTAACCTACAGGTTGTTTCCATTTCCCAAACAGGCCTCTAATCATGAAAACGAGAGCATGGTTGGCAGGCCGTGACGTCTTCCCTAGCGATCCAAAGTCCTCAAAACCCTCGACTGCATCTTCAGTAATATTGTACGAGAGGCCTGCACGTAGAGACATTTCATCAAAGGAGACGATACAGACTGTACCCTCTCTGTCATTCCTGCTACCGTCCTTCAAAAGCTCCATGATCTTAGGGTGAAATCCCGGTCTTCGACATTACACAACCATCTACGCAGTGATGAAATTGATGGAAGTGTGAATATGCTCTGGTACAACTGATATGCGTGGGGACTCTTGTGGTAGAGGGACAAGGCAAGTACCTTGTCTGAATAATCCCATCGTCTTCCTCTTGCGCTTCTATGTCCTGACGCATTCTGCAATTGTGATGCAAAGAAAGACTTTGCTGGCTCTTGTATAAGTTCTAATCCGATCAAGTCAATAATTGCATTGCTTTCTGTTCCCTTTTTCGTTGATTTCTTCATTTGTTGCACCCTTTTCTTGAGGCGGAAAGTACGCTGTCTTTCATTCTTCAGAGCTCTTCTGTGATTTACACCTGGTGTGAAGTGATGTTCATTCTCACGAACCCGGTCCGCAGCTAAGCAGTAAGAATGGTCGGCCTGTATGTTGTGTGACACTGCCAAGGAAAAAAAAGTTAGAAAGGGCTTAAAAGAGGTATACAAATGAAATGGATTTAGCATATACATGTAAATAAATTAGCATCTACTGGTAATTCTCATTTGAAATTAATGTGAGGCACCAATTTCAGGCTACATAAACTGAAAGTAAGTAAAATTGTGATCTTGAGCGAAACTGTCTCCCAGGATGCATTGCTCAGTGTGGATGTCTGCTGCTCCGGTCCCAGTCAGGGTCCCTCTTTGACCGCACCTCTCTCACCACGGCTGATGGTGTTCGCATGCCACCGAGTCACACGGTTGGCGAGCGGCGTTCCTGCGTTTACTCTGGAATGTTCTGAAACATCTCACACATGAAAATTTAAGTGTCATGCATGCTGTTACGTATTGTGCCACTGACAATTGTATCAGTTAGGATACAGCATTGTGATTTAGCAAAAGTGAGAAAATAAATGTTAAATTAAAAATTACTTGCCTCTTTGCTGCTATGAAGGCTTCGGTGAAGATGGAAGGTTCTCACTCTTCCTCTCAAGTATCTTGCGTTGGGTATACAGTTGTTTCGGCGGGTTAGGGATGTCAAAGACCATTCGAACTGCATTCCAATTTAGCCTATTCTTGTCTGCTTGTTGGAAAACTGGTCAAGTTCGAAATGCTCAGAACAAAGACGGCAGTTATTTGACAAATACTCCGCAGTTCGGTGTAGGAGATCATGTCGGCGAGTATTCTGCACCCACTGTCGACACCTGAAATTACAGAAAATATCATGCAGTCAATATGTTCTTATTCTACATTAAATAACAGAGGTAGAAAGAAAATGCTCTTGAGGAGAAGATTTTTACTAGGATGTTGCCATGAGGACTCGACTATCTGAGCTCTATGATCTAACTACAGTGAGAGATTGAACAGGCTAAATAAAATTTTCAATATGCCACAGAAGTAATAAATGTTTTCTTACCTTTCCTCCTTAACGGGGAACCTGAAGAAAGACAAGTCGGGTCGCCTACATTGGCGATTGAAACAATTTACCGCAGAGCAGTAGGCAACACTGGTCGATGTGGACGGCATGGTCAAAGTCAAAGACCAAAGTGAAGATACGAAAGCGGAGGTGGAAGCAAAGATCCGATCTTTGAACAGAAGCAAGAAGGCGGAAGCAAGAAGGCGGAAGCAAGAAGGCGGAAGCTGGTTGCTGAAATGGGTCCTATAATTACCCATGAATCTGTCCATGACCGTACTACGTGTTTTTCGTAGGAGTAAGCCATCTTGCTCCGCTATAAGATCTTTGGTCCTCGCTGCCTAGCGACCATAAAACAAAGCGCGGGATTGGCCAATTTGCGTCTGACCTCAATGTCAAACGTGCATTGATTGGGCAATTACTACTCAGAAAATTTGAGGTTTTCTCACATTTCTTAAAAATGTGCAGGTTTTGTTCTAGACGAGTTTCAGGTATGATTTATATAATATTTTTACACAATATGTTAAAAAATTCAGGTAGTTCTGTGAGTTGGGTCACGAAAGAGCTCCTCAGCCCACAGCTTAATTCTCTTTGATCTTGGAAATATCTTCTGTGACCACCTATTCCATTTGTTTCTTTATTTAGGCACCCCCTACTCCAGTGACCTACCCTCCTCAACTATAACGCTGGCTCATTCCTGATGGCCGGTATGTCCTTGACCCTGGTCTTTGGAGGACTAGCTCTAGGGCAGATGCTTGTCTATAATATTGGTCTGGATATTCCGGGACTCTAATTTCTCAAAGTCCATGGATTGCTGGTACGCTGGGGATCCATGGTTCGATGGTACGCTGGGGATCCATGGTTCAGGGTCGAATTGTGGTACTTCTTTTCTGATCACATATTCAGTTTTTTGTTTTACTGCAGGCGGGCTATCCTGCTTCTTTATATCCTTTATGTCCATATATAATTCAGAGAATCGCTCTAAAAATTAATCTGCTGCTTCTCCCCTTTTTAGTCTCACATCTAATATTCTGGCCAAATGGATTGGTTTTTGAAGGGTGTTTACAAGGGCTGTTAAAACGGCCTTTTCCCTTGCACCATTGTCCGCTGTTATATTTGCGAGAGCTTCATGTGATGGATTCCCTAAATTCGTTAGGAATCTGGCGTGCTTGCTTGGGGTCATTATTTGCAGGATCACCGCCCATAAAAATCGGGAATCTGCGTGATAAACGCGCATAGTAGTTCTTAAGTGCGATAGATTTTCCACGATCGGGTATTTGACTTAAAATAGCCATCATCTCGTTAGGCTTCCATGGGGAATAGACTCTAATTGTATGGTGATTATTTGCACTCACTGCTTTGGTTGGATCAAAAGAAGGATTAGGCATTTCCCTTACAGGGAACTGTCCAAGGGTTGTTTGTTTAGTTTAAAGATCTACCTTGGCTTCTTCAATTGTTCTCTCACTCCCAGATGTATCTTCCCCATTCACCAGGGTGTTCACGGTACCTTCTAAATGATTTATTTCCTCCTCTAACGGCTCGTCCAACTTGTCTAGGGGTATGCTCTTCTTTCTCCTTGACTAATTGAGCTTTTTTTCCAAGTCTGGCTTTTGATACCATGAACTCCAGGACTAGCTATGATAGATGGTGCGGTCGGGTTCACCAAGGGCCGAGATGGCCTGTTTTCCGTGCTGTAATTGTTATATGGTTATATGGTTATATAAGGAGATGGATATCGAATTATGTGTGATAAGGGAAACAAGTAGGGTAGCTATGGAAACTGAGGATCTTAGAAGAGGAAGTACTGACACTTTTGAAAAATATAAAAGTGGATAAGTCTCCGTGTCCTGACAGGATATTCCCTAGGTCATTGAGGGAAGTTAGTGTAGAAATAGCAGGGTCTATGACAGAAATATTTCAAATGTCATTAGAAACGGGAATGGTGCCGGAGGATTGGCGTACTACGCATGTTGTTCCATTGTTCAAAAAAGGTTCTAAGAGTAAACCTAATAATTATAGACCTGTTAGTTTGACATCAGTGGTGGGCAAATTAATGAAAAGGATACTTAGGGATAATATACATAAGCATCTGGATAAACAGGGTCTGATTAGGAACAGTCAACATGGATTTGTGCCTGGAAGGTAATGTTTGACTAATTTTCTTGAATTTTCTGAAGAGGTTACTAGGGAAATTGATGAGGGTAAAACAGTGGATGTTGTCTATATGGACCAGTAAGGCCTTTGACAAGGTTCCGCATGGAAGGTTGGTTAAGAAGGTTCAATTGTTGGGTATTAATGGTCTCCACAGATTCTGGTGAACTTCTACCGCTGCACCATCAAGAGCATCCTTACCAACTGTATCACAGTATGGTATGGCAACTGCTCTGACTCCAACCAGTAAGCACTGCAGAGGGTGGTGAAAACTGCCCAATGTATCACCGGTTCCTCACTCCCCCCCCCATTGTCTGTCCAAAGCAAGCGATGTCTGCAAAGGGTGCGCAGCATTGTCAAGGACTGCTCTCACCCCAGCCACAGTCTGTTTACCCTCTTTCATATGATTTGGCGACCAGAATTGTACACCATATTCCAGAATTGGCCTCACCAATGCCTTGTACAATTTTAACATTACATCCTAATTTCTATACTCAATGCTTTGATTTATAAAGGCCAGCACAACAAAAGCTTTCTTTAACCGTCCTATCTACATGAGATTCCACCTTCAGGGAACTATGCACAGTTATTTCTAGATCCCTCTGTTCAACTGCATTCCTCAATTTGGTAATTATAGTGGTTTACAGGGGTTTACAGTGGTGCACATGTATTTACAGGGGTTTATACAGGTTTAGAGGGTTTTAGAGTTGTTTAAAGGTGTTAGGGCTTTAGAGTGGTTTATAGGTATTTATAGGTATTTAGAGGGCTTTAGAGGGCTTTAGAAGTGTGTAGAGCGGGTTAGAGGGGTTTAGATGGGTTTATAGGGGGGTTTAGATGGATTTAGAAGTGAGTAGAGGGGATTAGAGGGGTTTAGATGGGTTGAGAGGGGATTGGAGTGCGTTGCAGGGGGTTAGAGTGGTTTAGAGAGGGTTAGAGAGGTTTAGACGGGCTTAGACGTGAATAGAGTGGTTCGGAGAGGCTTAGTAGGGTTTAGAGGGGTTTAGAAGGGTTTCAAATGATTTTGTGGGGTTTAGAGAGGTTTTGGGGGGTTTAGAGGGGATTAGAGAGTGTTAGAATGCGATAGAGGGTTTAAGATGGGTTCAGATGGGTTTCGAGGTGGTTAGAGCAGTTTTGAGCGGTTTTGAGGGGTTTAGAGGGCTAGAGAGCCTTACAGGGGGTTAGTGGGATTTAGAGGGATTTAGTGGGGCTTAGAGGTGTTTGGGGGGGTTTAGAGAGGGATAGAGGGATTTCGACGGATTTAAAGAGGTTTAGATGGGATTAGAAGAGTATGGAGTGCTTTAGGAGGGTTTAGACATGTTTGGAGGGATTTAGAGCAGTTTAGATGGGTTTAGGGGGCTGTAGAGGTGTAGAGTGGGGTTAGTGGTTTTTAGAGGGTATGAGAGTGGTTTTGAGGGGTTTGGAGGGGTTAAGGGAGGTTTAAAGGGGCTTGGTCGTGTTTAGATGGGTTCAGAGGGGCTTAGAAGGGTTTGGGGGGGGGGGTTTAGATCGGTTTAGAGGGGTTTCGAATGATTTAGAGGGGAGTGGTGATTGTTAGATGGGGTTTAGAGGTTTCCTGATGTTTCGAGGGGTTTGAAGGAGTCTTGATGTATTTGGAGGGGTTTAGAGGGCTAGAGGGGTTTGGGTTTAGAGGGGATAGTGCAGTTTAGAGGTGTTTAGAGGGTTTTATGGGATTTTAGAGGGATTTACTTTGGTTTAGAGGGGCTTAGAGGATTTCTTGGGTTTATAGGGGTTTGGATGCGTTTAGTGCGGGCTTAGATGTGCTTAGATGGGCTTAGACAGGGTTAGAGGGATTTTGATGGGTTTAGAGGGGATTAGAGTGCTTTTGAGGCGTTTAGAGGTCTTTAGAGGGTTTTAGATTGCTTTAGAGAGGTTTTCAGTGGTTTAGACGGGTTTAGCGAGGTTTAGAGGGGATAGAGCAGTTTAGAGGTGTTTAGACGGCTTTATGGGATTTTGGAGGATTTACTTTGGTTTAGAAGGTTTTAAAGGGGTTTAGAGGGCTTTAAAGTGGTTTGAAGATGTTTACAGTGGTTTAGAGGGGTTTGCAGAGGGTTCTAGGAGGATGGATGGGTTTTGAGGTTAAAGTTGGTTAGACGGGCTAGGGAGGGTTAGAAGCTGTTAGAGAGGTTTAGAGATGTTTAGATGGGTTAGATGGGGGTTTGACGGGTTAGATGGGTTCAGTGGTGTTTAGAGTGGTTTAGGGGTGTTTAAAGGTGTTGGAGGGGGTTAGAGGTGGGAAGAAGGGGTTAGAGGGGGTTTGGGTGTTTAGATGGAGTTTGAGGGGGTTGGAGTGGGTTAGAGGAATTTAGAGGGGGTTTAGAGGGGTTTAGATGGGTGTGGTGGCTTAGAGGGGGTTAGAAGCGGTTAAAGGAGCTTTGAGGGGTTTAGTAGTGATTTTGAGGGTTTTGAGGTGGTTAACGATGGTTAGAGAGTGTTAGAAGGGGTTAAAGAGGTTTAGAGGGGTTTAGAGGGCGTTAGAAGCAGTTAGAGTGGAGTAGAGGTGGGTAGAAGCGGTTGGAGGGTGTTCGAAAGGTTTAGAGGGGTTTAAAGAGGGTTAGAGGGGTTTAGAGAGGGTTGGACGGGGTTAGAGGGTTAGGGTTAGAGTTTTAGAGGTGTTTAGAGGGGGCTAGAGGTACGGAGAAGTCTGAATGACAATAAAGGATACTTTGACTTTGACATTGATCACCAGCTCTTTCTCCTGCTCCATCTCCAATACCAGCTCCCTCCAGCTCTAGCTCCAACACCACCTCAATCACCAGCTCCAGCTCTAGCTCCATCTCAAGCTCCGTCTCCAGCTCCATCTCCATCCCCAGCTTTACCTCCAGCTCACTCCAGCTCTAGTTTAACTCCATCTCCAGGTCTAGATCAGGCTCCATCTCCAACTGCATTTTCAGCTTTAGCTTCAGCTCCATCTCCAGGTCTAACTCCATCTCCAGCTCCATCTCCAGCTCCATCTCCAGGTCTAACTCCATCTCCAGCTCCATCTCCATCTCCATCTCCAGTTCCATCTTCAGCTGTACTAGCTAGAGCTCCATCTCCAGTTCCATCTCCAGTTCCATCTCCAGTTCCATCTCCAGTTCCATCTCCAGTTCCATCTCCAGTTCCATCTCCAGTTCCATCGCCAGTTCCATCGCCAGTTCCATCGCCAGTTCCATCGCCAGTTCCATCGCCACATCCATCTCCATCTCCAGCTCCATCTCCAGCTCCATCTCCAGCTCCATCTCCAGCTCCATCTCCAGCTCCATCTCCAGCTCAATCGTCAGTGCTAGCTCCAGCTCCAGGATCATCTCCAGAACTAGCTTTAACTCACCAGATGCAGCTCAAACTCAATCTCCAGCTCTAGCTCTACGAGCTACAGGGAAGGGGCTGTAATATCTTCCCTGACTGGCTACAGTTCCATCTTCAGTTCCATCTCCAGCGCTAGCTCCAGCTCTAGCCCTAGCTCCATCTCCAGCTCCCTATCCAGATCTAGCTATAGCTCCATCTCCTGCTCCATCTTCAGCTCCATCTTCAGCTCCATCTGCAGCTCTAGCTCTAGGCCCCATCTCCAGCTCCATTTACAGCTCTAGCACCATCTCCCTCTCAATCTCTATCTCCAGTTCCCTCCAGCTCTAGCTTTAGCTCCAGCTCCAACTCCATCTCCAGTTTTTTTTAATTTTTAAAATATTTTTATTAGAAGCAATGTGCAATAATATAAAGCATGAATGACGTAATACATTTCATGTACTTCTTATTTTGAATTTAGTAGTAGAAAAGTACCAAAAGCAAAAAAAAGAAAGAAAGAGAATGTTAAATAGAGTAGTGATATTGATAGCTCGTGAAAAATAGAGAGAGAAAGCCCATAAAGATGTAAAACCCGAGAGAAAAAACAATAGGGAGAGATGAAACAAAAAAGAAAGAGAGAATAAAAAAAGTTTTAAAAAAAATGAAAACATTTGAAATATACCTGCTTCGTATCTTTACCCACCCCTCACCCGGTTCTGAAACTGTTAATTTCTAGGGTTATGTGGCACCATATGCTTGTAATAAGTTGATAAAGGGAGACCAAATCTTTAAGACGGTCTGATTTGCCTGATCGGACGAATTTCATATCTTCGAGATGTAACATTTCAGACATGTTTGAAATCCACATTTTGAGCGTTGGTGTGGGTGCATTTTTCCAGAATTTAAGTATGTTTTTTTGCCGTTATTAAGCCATAATTAAGGAGACACTTTTGGAACGAAGTCAGCTTACAGCCATCTTCCATTGTTCCGAAGATAATCAGTTCTGTATTGGGGTTCAATTTTATTTTAAATAATTTTGTGAAGATTCCAAAAATGTCATTTCAAAATTTATGGAGTTTTATGCAAGAGACAAAGGAATGTACTATAGCGGCATCTTGAGATAAGCATTTATCATAGATGGGAGAGACATTTGGAAACATTTTATTCAGTTTAGTTTTCGAGTAATGTAATTATGTAAAATTTTTAATTGAATTAAGTTATGTCTTACATTTATCGAACATTTGTGTAAATATAGCAAGTGTTTTTCCCATCTGTCTTCGAAATTTTTATAGATAGTTCTTGTTCCCAGTCCATTCTAATTGCATCTGACAATGGTTTTAGAATGATGTTATACAAATATTAAATGAATCGATTCCGCCTTTCTGTTCATTCCTTCATCTAATAGATCTGAGGTCAAAGTTTGATATTCTTGAGTATGTTTTTTCAAGTAATCTCGGATTTGAAGGTATTTAAAATATTGATTACTTTTCAGGTTGTATTTTTATTGTAATTGTTCAGATGATAAAAGGTTTCCCATCTCATACATGTCTCCAAACATTTTAATTCCTATTCTTTCCCAATGGGTAAACGTTTTATCAATAATAGATGTTTAAACAACGGATTATTAACTATTGGAGAGAGAAGCGATAGCTTTCTTAATTTGAGAGTTAATTTTATTTGTTTCCAAATTCTTATTGTACTATGAATAATTGAATTGGATTTATCTTGTATATTGTATTATTCAGTTTTATCGGGGAGTGAAGGATCGGTCCTATATTAAAAGGAGAACATAGAAACATAGAAATTAGGTGCAGGAGTAGGCCATTCGGCCCTTCGAGCCTGCACCGCCATTTAATATGATCATGGCTGATCATCCAACTCAGTATCCCGTACCTGCCTTTTCTCCATACCCTCTGATCCCCTTGGCCACAAGGGCCACATCTAACTCCCTCTTAAATATAGCCAATGAACTGGCCTCAACTACCCTCTGTGGCAGAGAGTTCCAGAGATTCACCACTCTCTGTGTGAAAAAGTTCTCCTCATCTCGGTTTTAAGGATTTCCCCCTTATCCTTAAGCTGTGACCCCTTGTCCTGGACTTCCCCAACATCGGAAACAATCTTCCTGCATCTAGCCTGTCCAACCCCTTAAGAATTTGTAAGTTTCTATAAGATCCCCCTCTCAATCTCCTAAACTCTAGAGAGTATAAACCAAGTCTATCCAGTCTTTCTTCATAAGACAGTCCTGACATCCCAGGAATCAGTCTGGTGAACCTTCTCTGCACTCCCTCTATGGCAATAATATCCTTCCTCAGATTTGGAGACCAAAACTGCACGCAATACTCCAGGTGTGGTCTCACCAAGACCCTATACAACTGCAGTAGAACCTCCCTGCTCCTATACTCAAATCCTCTTGCTATGAAAGCCAACATGCCATTCGCTTTCTTTACTGCCTGCTGCACCTGCATGCCTACCTTCAATGACTGGTGTACCATGACACCCAGGTCTCGCTGCATCTCCCCCTTTCCCAATCGGCCACCGTTTAGATAATAATCTGCTTTCCCGTTTTTGCCACCAAAATGGATAACCTCACATTTATCCACATTAAACTGCATCTGCCAAACATTTGCCCACTTCACCCAGCCTATCCAAGTCACCTTGCAGTCTCCTAGCATCCTCCTCACACCTAACACTGCCCCCCAGCTTAGTGTCATCCGCAAACTTGGAGATATTGCCTTCAATTCCCTCATCCAGATCATTAATATATATTGTAAATAGCTGGGGTCCCAGTACTGAGCCTTGCGGTACCCCACTAGTCACTGCCTGCCATTGTGAAAAGGACCCGTTTACTCCTACTCCTTTGCTTCCTGTTTGCCAGCCAGTTCTCTATCCACATCAATACTGAACCCCCAATGCCATGTGCTTTAAGTTTGTATACTAATCTCTTATGTGGGACCTTGTCGAAAGCCTTCTGGAAGTCCAGATACACCACATCCACTGGTTCTCCCCTATCCACGCTACTAGTTACATCCTCGAAAAATTCTATAAGATTCGTCAGACATGATTTACCTTTCGTAAATCCATGCTGACTTTGTCCAATGATTTCACCACTTTCTAAATGTGCTGCTATCCCATCTTTAATAACTGACTCTAGCAGTTTCCCCACTACCGATGTTAGGCTAACTGGTCTGTAATTCCCCGTTTTCTCTCTCCCTCCCTCCCTTCTTAAAAAGTGGGGTTACGTTTGCTACCCGCCAATCCTCTGGAACTACTCCAGAATCTAAGGAGCTTTGAAAGATTATTACTAATGCATCCACTATTTCTGGAGCTACTTCCTTAAGTACTCTGGGATGCAGCCTATCTGGCCCTGGGGATTTATCGGCCTTTAATCCATTCAATTTACCCAACACCACTTCCCGACTAACCTGGATTTCACTCAATTCCTCCACCTCCTTTGACCCGCGGGCCCCTGCTATTTCCGGCAGATCATTTATGTCTTCCTTAGTGAAGACGGAACCAAAGTAGTTATTCAATTGGTCCGCCATATCCTGGTTCCCCATGATCAACAATCCTCTTTCTTCATTATTATCCACTATCTCCATCTCAACCTCCATCTCCAGCTCCAGCTCCGACTACTTCTATCCCAGGCTCCAGCTCCAGCTCCATCTCCAGCTCCTCCATCTCCATCTCCATCTCCAACTCCGACTCTACTTCTATCCAGGCTCCATTTCTAGCTCCATCTCCATCTCCAGCTCCAGCTCCGACTCTACTTCTATCCCAAGCTCCAACTCCATCTCCATCTCCAGCTCCAGCTCCACTAGCTAGAGCTCCATCTCCAGCTCCATTTCCAGCTCTAGCTCAAGCTCCATTTCCAGCTCGAGCTCTAGCACCATCTCCAGCTCAATCGTCAGCGCTAGCGCCATCTCCAGATCTAGCTTTAGCTCCATCACCAGATGCAGCTCAAACTGCATCTCCAGCTCAATCTCCAGCTCTAGCTCCTCGAACTGTACTGGCTACAGCTCCATCTCCAGTTCCATCTCCAGCTCCTGCTCCAGATCTAGCTATATCTCCTCTCCCTCTCCCTCTCCCTCTCCCTCTCCCTCTCCCTCTCCCTCTCCCTCTCCCTCTCCCTCTCCCTCTCCCTCTCCCTCTCCCTCTCCTCTCCTCTCCCTCTCCCTCCTCCCTCTCCCTCTCCAGTTCCCTCTCCAGTTCCTCTCCCTCTCCAGTTCCCTCTCCCTCTCCAGTTCCCTCTCCCCTCTCCAGTTCCCTCTCCCTCTCCCTCTCCAGTTCCCTCTCCCTCTCCAGTTCCCTCTCCCTCTCCCTCTCCCTCTCCAGTTCCCTCTCCCTCTCCCTCTCCAGTTCCCTCTCCCTCTCCTCTCCCTCTCCAGTTCCCTCTCCCTCTCCCTCTCCAGTTCCCTCTCCCTCTCCAGTTTCCTCTCCCTCTCCCTCTCCAGTTCCCTCTCCCTCTCCCTCTCCAGTTCCCTCTCCCTCTCCTCTCCAGTTCCCTCTCCCTCTCCTCTCAGTCCCTCTCCCTCTCCAGTTCCCTCTCCCTCTCCAGTTCCCTCTCCTCTCCAGTTCCCTCTCCCTCTCCAGTTCCTCTCCTCTCAGTTCCTCTCCAGTTCCCTCTCCCTCTCCAGTTCCCTCTCCAGTTCCCTCTCCATATCCAGTTCCCTCTCCCTCTCCCTCTCCATATCCAGTTCCCTCTCCCTCTCCCTATCCATATCCAGTTCCCTCTCCCTCTCCTCTCCCCCTCCCTCTCCATATCCAGTTCCCTCTCCCTCTCCCTCTCCATATCCAGTTCCCTCTCCCTCTCCCTCTCCATATCCAGTTCCCTCTCCCTCTCCCTCCTCCATATCCAGTTCCCTCCAGCTCTAGCTTTCACTCCATCTCTAGCTCCAGCTCCATCCCCAGCTCCATTTCTAGCTCCCCCTCCAGCTAGCTCTACTCCATCTCCAGCTCCATCTCCAGCTCTAGATCTAGCACCATATTCAGCTACAACTATAGCTCTAGCTCCATCTTCAGCTCCAGCTCTAGCTCCATCTTCAGCTCCAGCTCTAGCTTAATCAAGCTCCAGCTCTAGGTCAGGCTCCATCTCCAGCTCCATCCTCAGCTCGAGCTTTAGCTCCTTTGCCAGCCCCATCAGCTCCAGCTCCAGCTCCAGCAGCTCCGTCTCCACCTCCAGCTCCACCTCCATCTCCAAATAGCTCCTTCTCCATCTCCAGTTCTAGGTCCAGGTCCAGCTCCACCTCCAACTCTAGCTCCACCTCCAGCTCCAGTTCCGTCTTCATCTCCAGCTCCAGCTCTAGCTTTAGCCCCAGCTCCATCTCCAGCTCTAGCACTAGGTCCATCCCCAACTCCCTCGAGCTCAATCTCCAACTGTAGCTCCAGCTCCAGCTCCATCTGCAGCTCAATCTCCAGCTCCAGCTCTAGCTGTAGCTCATGCACCAGATCTAGCTGCATCCCCACCTCTATATTCAGCTATCTCCAGCTCTAGCTCCATCTCCATCTAAAGCTCTAGTTCTACCTCCAGCTCCAGCTCCAGCTCCAGCTCCAACACTGGCTCCAGCTCTACCTACAGCTCAATCTCCAGATCCATCTTTAGCTCCATCTCCAACACAATTTCCAGCTCTAGCTCCAGCTCCATCGCCAGCTTCATCTTCAGCTCCAGCTCCCTCCAGCTCCAGCTCCAGTTCCATCTTCAGGTTCACCTCCATCGGCAGCTCTAGCTCCATCTGCAGTTCCAGCTCCGTCTCCAACTCTAGCTCCATCTCAATCTTCTGTCCTAGCTACATCTCCATCTCCAGCTTTAGCTCCAGCTCCATCTCCAGCTCCAACTCCAGCTCTAGCCCCAGCTCCATCTCCAAATCAAGCTCCAGTTCTAGTTCTAGCCCAAGGTTCAACCCCAGCTCCAGCTCCGGTTCCATCTCCAGCTCCATCTTCTGCTCTAGATCTTGCTCTGTCCCCAGCTACATATTCAGCACTATCTCCAGTACTAGCTCTATCTCCATCTTCATCTAAAGCTTGAGTTCTATCTCCATCTCCAGCTCCATCTCCAGCTCCATCTCCAGCTCCAGCTTTCACTCCATCTCCAGCTCCAGCTCATTCTAAAGCTCAATCTCCAGCTCTAGCTCTACATCCAGCTCCACCTACAGCTCCATATCCATCTCTAGCTCCATCTCTAGCTGCATCTCCAGCTCCATCTGCAGCTCTAGTCCTAGCTCTATCTACAGCTCCAGCTCCATCACCAGATGCAGCTCAAGCTCCATCTTCAGCTCAATCACCAGCTCTAACTCTACGAGCTGTACTAGCTACAGCACCATCTCCAGTTCCATCTCCAGCTTCATTTCCAGCTCTAGCGCCAGCTCGAGCTCCATGTCCACCTCTATCTCTAGCTCCATCTCATAGAAACATAACAAATAGGTGCAGGAGAAGGCCATTCGGCCCTTCGAGCCAGCAATTCATTGTGATCATGGCTGATCGTCCTCTATTAATAACCCGTGCCTGCCTTCTCCACATATCCCTTGATTCCACTAGCCCCTAGAGCTCTATCTAACTCTCTCTTAAATCCATCCAGTGATTTGGCCTCCACTGCACTCAGTGGCAGGGCATTCCACAAATTCACAACACTCTGGGTGAAAACGTTTTTTTCTCACCTCAGTCTTATATGGTCGCCCCATTATTCTAAGACTGTGGTTCTGGATCTGTGGTCTCCAGGCCCATCCCCAGCTCCATCTCCAGCTCTAGCTCCATCGCTATCTCCAGTTTCATCTGCATCTCCAGCTCCAGCTCCATCTCCAACTCCATTTCCAGCTCGAGCTCCATCTTCAGCTCCAGATCTAACTACATCGCCATCTCAATCACCAGCTCCAGCTCTAGCTCCATCTCCAGCTCCCTCCAGCTCTAGCTCTACTCCATCTTCAGCTTAGTTTCCAGATCCTGCAGCTCTAGCTCCATCTCCAGGTCTAGCTTTATGTACAGCTCCAGCTCTAGCTCCATCTCCTGCTCAATCTCCAGCTCTAGCTCTAGCTCCATCCCCAGTTCCACGGTCAGCTGTACTAGCTAGAGCTCCACCTCCTGCTCCACCTCCTGCTCCACCTCCTGCTCCACCTCCACCTCCTGCTCCACCTCCATCTCAAGCTCCACCTCCATCTCAATCGCCAGTTCTAATTCTAGCTCCATTTCTAGCTCTATCTCCAGCTCTATCTTCAGCTCACTCCAGCTCTACTTTAACTCCACATCCAGCTCTAGTTCTTGCTCCATCTGCAGCGTGTGGGATTGGGAAGGGAAATTAAAGTGTGTAGCAACCAGGAGATCAGGTAGGTCCAGGAGAACTGAGCGAAGTTGTTCAATGAAACCATCGCCCAGTCTACGTTTGGTCTTGCCGATGTATAATAAAGGCCACAACTTGAACAACGGATACAGTATAGGATGTTGGGGAGGTGCATGGACCTCTTCCTAGCCTGAAAGGACTGCCGGCGTCCCTGGACATAGTCGAGGAAGGAGGTATAGAGACAGGTGTTGCACCACTTGCGGTTTCAGGGGAAGGTACCTGGGGAGTGGGCGGCTTGGGTGGGGAGGGATGAATTGACCAAAAAATAAGTTTCTAATCATTTAAGACTGAAGCGAGAAAAACCTTTTTGACCCAGAGTTGTGAAATTGTGGAATTCCCTGCCACAGAGGGCAGTGGAGGCCAAATCACTGGATGGATTTAAGAGAGAGTTAGATAGAGCTCTAGGGGCTAGTGAAATCAAGGGATTTAGGGGTAATATGAGGGGGAACTTCTTTACTCGGGAGAGTGGTAGCGGTGTGGAATGAGCTTCCAGTGGAAGTGGTGGAGGCAGGTTCATTGGTATCATTTAAAAATAAATTGGATAGGCATATGGATGAGAAGGGAATGGAGGGTTATGGTATGAGTGCAGGCAGGTGGGACTAAGGGGAAAAAAATTTGTTCGGCATGGACTTGTAGGGCCCAGATGGCCTGTTTCCGTGCTGTAATTGTTATATGGTTATATGGTTGGGAGCATTGCGGAACTCAACAAAGAACGGACGTGGAACTGGTTAGACTAAACAATAAAGGCACATCTGAGCTCCAAGGAAGATGTTACCAATACCCTTCTCCCCCTTTCCTCACTACCGGCTAATGTGCAATCCATCGAATACACACTAGATAAACTTAAAGCTAAACTAACCTACCTTGGAGAACTGCGAGACAGCTGCTGCTGTGCTTTTACTTACTGCCGCCAAAGACATAAGCGGGAGGATCATGTGTACAAAGTCATTCAGCACTGGTTTGCGGAAACAGATGACATCGTGCGTGACTGCTTTGAATCGGTTGGCTGGTCCATATTCGGTGAATATGTGGCCAACATGAACTGACTTCATCAGTAAGTGCGTAGAGGAATACATGCCGAAGAAGACGAACTTAGTGTTCTCCAAACGGAAACCACGGATGAACCGTGAGGTCCATTCCTAGGGAAAGGCCAAGTCCTCTGCATACAAGTCTAAGAAGCCCGGCTATTCACAGTCCACTTCTACCAACATTGACCACAGGCCCAGATCCGGTATAGTTTAGGGATAAGAAGGGTCTCGACCATATACGTCACCAATTCCTTCTCGCCAGAGATGCTGCCTGTCCCGCTGATTTACTCCAACATGTTGTGTCATACTTCAGCGATCGGTGTTTGTGCCCCCCTCGCTATTTACCATCCATATCAACCATTTCGCAAATGTAAAATGCATATTTTTCACATTTGCTGGTGGCACAATTGGAAAGGATGAGGACTAAACGAATACTCAATAAAATATGTAACAACGCGAGTGAGGGAGCAACGACGTGAGAGAAGTGCACTGTGAGACGAACCACTTCGATGGGAAAAAGCACTTGATGATGACTCCCGAACTGGGGTCCCGTGTGGTGCCCAACATTTCTCACAATACACCAAATTCGGCCTGACCAACGCTTTACACAATCTCAGCTGAATAAAGGTCTCGACACGAAACGTCACCCTTTCCTTCTGTCCAGAGATGCTGCCTGTCCCGCTGAGTTACTCCAGCTTTTTGTGTCTATCCTCAGCATGACATCCCTGTTTTTATATTCTAGCCTTCTTGAAATACATGCTAGGGTTAAGGTGAGATGCGAACGATGTAACAGGAACCAGAGGGGCGACATTTTCATACAGTGGTTGGTAGGTATGCGGAAAGAGGTACCAGAGGAGGTAGTTGAGACTGGAACTATAACAATATTTAAAAGTAATTTGGACAGGTTCATGGGTAGGAAAGTTTAGAGGGATATGGGCGAAACGCAGGCTGGTGGAACTAATGAAACATAGAAACGTGGGAAATATGTGCAGGCCCTTCGAGCCATTCATTGTGATTATGGCTGATCGTTCCCAATCAATAACCCGTGCCTGCCTTCTCCACTAATGTAGATGGACATCTTGATCGACATGGTCAAGTTGGGCTGATAAGCCTTTTTCTATGCTGTACGTTTTAATGATTTTCAATAAACAATAGACAATAGGTGCAGGAGTAGGCCATTCGGCTCTTCGAGCCAGCATCGCCTTTCAATATGATCATGGCTGGTCATCCCCAATCAGTACCCCGTTCCTGCCTTCTCCCCATATCCCCTGACTCCGCTATCTTTAAGGGCTCCTTCTAGCTCTTTCGTGAAACTATCCAGATAACCGGTCTCCACCGCCAGAGGCTGAGAATTCCACAACTCACAACTGTGTGAAAAAGTGTTTCCCCATCTCCGTTCTAAATGGCTTACCCCTTATTCTTAAACTGTGGCCCCTGGTTCTGGACTCCCCCAACATCAGGAACATGTTTCCAGCCTCTAGCGTGACCAAACCCCATAATAATCGTGTATGTTTCAATAAGATCCCGTCTCTATTTCTATGCGGTCTTTTCTACGCGGTCTCGAGAGTGGGGAATAGGAGCAGGAAGCAATGTTCAATTTCCAGGATGTCAGCCAGTTAGGCGGCACTGTAATACCAGATAAAACAAAATATATCGTGATGTTGGTATTGTAACGTCGCGCACGAGTAAAGAGGCTCGGGGACTTGATTCGCTATTCGACCGATGTAGCTGCTAGATACCACATTTAACAACACCGCGACAGGTTCTGTTTGCCGTTACTTGAACTAAAGCTTGTTGTGAATGGGACCACATGTAGCAGCGTGCTTTTGAATTTGCGAAGGAAACTGTGGCTCAAGCTGTGGAACTGCCTCCATTTATGCATGATTTGAACAGAATTGCTGCGTAAACTCAGGCGTCATTGTGTTCAGTTTAAGGCACTGACATTTTTTTTTCCCGGATCGTTACTCCGGTCGTTCTGCGGCCTTATATCATGAAGCTTGCTCGAGGCTGACTTTGAGCCCCACCGCGGGGCCGTGGACATCAAAGATCTTATAGCAGAGCAAGATAGACCACTCCTCCGAAATCCAATGGGCTGGCGTGTAGTACGTGATGGAACGTCACGGCCGCCATTTGTTTATGCTCCCGCTGTGCACTCCGCTCTATCGTCTGGTGTCATCAGTGTTGTAGGGAACAGTGTTTGATTTAGCGCATCTATCACATCACATATTTTAGTTAATTTTATTGTCAATGTTTTCCCCCTGTTCCCCCATTTCCCTCCCATCTTTCCTCCCCAGCCTCCACCTTTGCGTAGTTTCCCTTGCATTGTATTGTGCAGTTTTACTCCCTTCTATTGCTTTAACACACACTGTGCACAAAATTAAATTTAACATATATATATTTATATGAATGTGTGTGCCTGTGTGTGAGAGGAAAGTTAAGGGTCTGTCCCACCAACATGCGATTGCATGCGACTAGCGCGACCAAACGTGGTCGCTTGAAAAATCTTTCACTGTGCTATATAAATGGTTATATATACACACACACATATATATATATACACACACACACACATATATATATATAAATATACACACACATAAATACACACACAAACATATATATATATATACACACACATACTAGCTGTACGCTGTACTAGCTAGAGCTCCACCTCCTGCTCCACCTCCTGCTCCACCTCCTGCTCCACCTCCACCTCCTGCTCCACCTCCATCTCAAGCTCCACCTCCATCTCAATCGCCAGTTCTAATTCTAGCTCCATTTCTAGCTCTATCTCCAGCTCTATCTTCAGCTCACTCCAGCTCTACTTTAACTCCACATCCAGCTCTAGTTCTTGCTCCATCTGCAGCGTGTGGGATTGGGAAGGGAAATTAAAGTGTGTAGCAACCAGGAGATCAGGTAGGTCCAGGAGAACTGAGCGAAGTTGTTCAATGAAACCATCGCCCAGTCTACGTTTGGTCTTGCCGATGTATAATAAAGGCCACAACTTGAACAACGGATACAGTATAGGATGTTGGGGAGGTGCATGGACCTCTTCCTAGCCTGAAAGGACTGCCGGCGTCCCTGGACATAGTCGAGGAAGGAGGTATAGAGACAGGTGTTGCACCACTTGCGGTTTCAGGGGAAGGTACCTGGGGAGTGGGCGGCTTGGGTGGGGAGGGATGAATTGACCAAAAAATAAGTTTCTAATCATTTAAGACTGAAGCGAGAAAAAACTTTTTGACCCAGAGTTGTGAAATTGTGGAATTCCCTGCCACAGAGGGCAGTGGAGGCCAAATCACTGGATGGATTTAAGAGAGAGTTAGATAGAGCTCTAGGGGCTAGTGAAATCAAGGGATTTAGGGGTAATATGAGGGGGAACTTCTTTACTCGGGAGAGTGGTAGCGGTGTGGAATGAGCTTCCAGTGGAAGTGGTGGAGGCAGGTTCATTGGTATCATTTAAAAATAAATTGGATAGGCATATGGATGAGAAGGGAATGGAGGGTTATGGTATGAGTGCAGGCAGGTGGGACTAAGGGGAAAAAAAATGTGTTCGGCACGGACTTGTAGGGCCGAGATGGCCTGTTTCCGTGCTGTAATTGTTATATGGTTATATGATATGGGGAGAAGACAGACACGAGTTATTGATTGGGGACGATCAGCCATGATCGTCCCCAATGATATTAATGATCTGGATGAGGATATTAATGATCTGGATGAGGGAATTGAAGGCAATATCTCCAAGTTTGCGGATGACACTAAGCTGGGGGGCAGTGTTAGCTGTGAGGAGGATGCTAGGAGACTGCAAGGTGACTTGGATAGGCTGGGTGAGTGGGCAAATGTTTGGCAGATGCAGTATAATGTGGATAAATGTGAGGTTATCCATTTTGGTGGAAAAACAGGAAAGCAGACTATTATCTAAATGGTGGCCGACTAGGAAAAGGGGAGATGCAGCGAGACCTGGGTGTCATGGTACACCAGTCATTGAAAGTAGGCATGCAGGTGCAGCAGGCAGTGAAGAAAGCGAATGGTATGTTAGCTTTCATAGCAAAAGGATTTGAGTATAGGAGCAGGGAGGTTCTACTGCAGTTGTACAGGGTCTTCGTGAGACCACACCTTGAGTATTGCGTACCCTTTTGGTCTCCAAATCTGAGGAAGGACATTATTGCCATAGAGGGAGTGCAGGGAAGGTTCACCAGACTGATTCCTGGGATGTCAGGACTGTCTAATGAAGAAAGACTGGATAGACTTGGTTTATACTTTCTAGAATTTAGGAGATTGAGAGGGGGTCTTATAGAAACTTACAAAATGCTTAAGGGGTTGGATAGGCTAGATGCAGGAAGATTGCTCCCGATGTTGGGGAAGTCCAGGACAAGGGGTCACAGCTTAAGGATAAGGGGGAAATCCTTTAAAACCGAGATGAGAAGAACTTTTTTCACACAGAGAGTGGTGAATCTCTGGAACTCTCTGCCACAGAGGATAGTCGAGGCCAGTTCATTGGCTATATTTAAGAGGGAGTTAGATGTGGCCCTTGTGGCTAAGGGGATCAGAGGGTATGGAGAGAAGGCAGGTACGGGATACTGAGTTGGATGATCAGCCATGATCATATTGAATGGCGGTGCAGGCTCGAAGGGCCGAATGGCCTACTCCTGCACCTAATTTCTATGTTTCTATGATCACAATGAATGGCGCTGCTGGATCGAAGGACCGAATGGCCTCCTCCTGAACCTATTTTCTATGTTTCTATGTAAACCCCCATATCTCCAATAGTGGAGATTGTGGATTTCTCGATTAAACTTTGTGGTACAGAACGCTGCAGCACAGACACTGATGTCAATGACAGCCCAGGAATTTCTCATTTCATCCATTTATCTCACCGAATTATTTACAGGTCTGCAATCAATTCCCAATATCCGAACATTTTTGCCAAGGCCTCTTCAATTTCCATCCTTAGTTTACTCGGCAATCTGAAGATTCAGCACAGAACAGACGAGCCATTATCCGTCACGGGACGGAATGCGAGCACCATAAAGGTTGACTTTGCTGACATTCCAAACTCGTATTTTTTCCTTGGTCACTGATATAACATATTCAGCTCTCCTTCCATTAATCGCCATTAATTTGCCTCTATGCCCTATTATGTTTCTCAACGGCCCTTTGTCTCCATTTGCCCCTCTTCCTTCCCTCGTTGCCACCATCCTAACATTCGTTAAAATAATCTGGTCACGTCTGTGTTAAGAACCGTGCATGCGCTATACATGCTCTATTTTAACTGGGCTCAAACTCAGGCTTTATTTCTGAACCTTTCCTCCTCGTGTGGCCAGAATCGTTTAAAACCCATCTGTGTTCAATATCTATTGCGCCAACCACGTTTTGATGCATTTTACTGGGACCAGATCCATGTATATTAACCATATAACCATATAACCATATAACAATTACAGCACGGAAACCGGCCATCTCGGCCCTACAAGTCCATGCCGAAAAAAATGTTTTCCCCTTAGTCCCACCTGCCTGCACTCGTACCATAACCCTCCATTCCCTTCTCATCCATATGCCTATCCAATTTATTTTTAAATGATACCAATGAACCTGCCTCCACCACTTCCACTGGGAGCTCATTCCACACCGCCACCACTCTCTGCGTAAAGAAGTTCCCCCTCATATTACCCCTAAACTTCTGTCCCTTAATTCTGAAGTCATGTCCTCTTGTTTGAATCTTCCCTATTCTCAAAGGGAAAAGCTTGTCCACATCAACTCTGTCTATCCCTCTCATCATTTTAAAGACCTCTATCAGGTCCCCCCTTAACCTTCTGCGCTCCAGAGAATAAAGACCTAACTTATTCAACCTATCTCTGTAACTTAGTTGTTGAAACCCAGGCAACATTCTAGTAAATCTCCTCTGTACTCTCTCTATTTTGTTGACATCCTTCCTATAATTTGGCGACCAAAATTGTACACCATACTCCAGATTTGGTCTCAACAATGCCTTGTACAATTTTAACATTACATCCCAGCTTCTATACTCAATGCTCTGATTTATAAAGGCTAGCATACCAAAAGCTTTCTTTACCACCCTATCTATATGAGATTCCACCTTCAAGGAACTATGCACGGTTATACCCAGATCCCTCTGTTCAACTGTATTCTTCAATTCCCTACCATTTACCATGTACGTCCTATTTTGATTTGTCCTGCCAAGGTGTAACACCTCACATTTATCAGCATTAAACTCCATCTGCCATCTTTCAGCCCATTTTTCCAAATGGCCTAAATCACTCTGTAGACTTTGGAAATCCTCTTCATTAACCACAACACCCCCTATCTTGGTATCATCTGCATACTTACTAATCCAATTTACCACACCTTCATCCAGATCATGACAAACAACAAATGAATATGTTATCTGGTCATTGCTTTTCTTGGGGTTCCCGGTAAATTAGTGGAAGTTTACCAACTTAAAGTTATGGTTGAAATATTTTGGTTCTGGTTTCACTCTGTGAATTTTTCGTATGTTCACGTCAGGTCCGGCGGTGTAGAAATCATCAGATGAGCAGCACTTTTATTTTGAAACGATGGGTTATGAATCCCCTTCACAGTTGGGGGCTCCGGTCTCGTCGCCACGATACCTATTTATTGCATTACTCTGAACATCGAATAATATTCAGCCTACAGATATTTTACATAGAGAAGACACGGAAAGAGCGTATATTTGTCAAATTGAGAGAGAGAGAGAGAGAGAGTCCGTGTCCGGAAGGCATTAAGGGGTCAGAGTAAATCAAGCAATGAGAGTGATCCAGAGATTGAGCGTAGGCGCAGGTCTGTGATTTTACTCTTCATCATATCCGGTAGTTTTATCCTTCTGTGGCTAACGACTCTCGTTGATTACTTATTATAACGTTGCAGGAAGGAATCCCAATTATTACAACCCTTCTGAATACATCTTTCGTCAGGCCGGATACATATTACTAAACGTAAATTTGTGCACAAACACTTTTATTTATGGAGTGACTCGGGCCAAGTTCAGAAAGGAGTTCATTGACGCGTTTAAATATCCAGTGAACAAAATTATTCGAATCATTAATAAATAGATTAACTCTTGAACAACAGGGGATGGTGTGTTCTTATATCAACGGGTTGAAATGAACCAGAAATTAATCCCTATTTTGACTGACATTAGACAACAGACAATAGACAATAGGTGCAAGGGTAGGCCATTTGGCCCTCTGAGCCAGCACCGCCATTCAATGTGACCATGGCTGATGATCTCCAATTGCGCCACATTCGCCATTTAATTACAGGGACAATGACCTACAGCATAACCTCTTAGTCTTCGATGTATCTCCAGATATGAAGTCGGCGCCTTTACTTTAAATGCTGTTTCTAATCAGCTCAGGTCGGTAAACTTCTAAAGATTTGTAATACGCGGTCCTCCGATAGCCTTATGATCAGAGAGGCACAGTTCAAAGGAGATGGGCAGAGCAAGTTTTTAAAAACGAGGGTGGTGAGTTGAAACTCTGGGAGGGGGGAGAGGGGGGAGGTTGAGGAGGGGGGGCAGCAATTGAATCAGTCTCGATCGTGATGCGATAAATACTTCCGGATATGCATGAAATAAAATATGATTAAGTGCAGGATGTTAAGAGTTGGCCTCGAAATTATTTTCCGCATTGACATTGTGTGCCGAAGTACCTGTTCTTTTTGGAGTACAGTTCTGTTCTATGCTCTGCGTAAACGCTTACCTCCTTTCCACATTCTCGTACCTCATCAGCATGTGCAAGGACGTGTATATAGTGGGAAAGAAAAACAACTTCAGGTACAAATTTACTATGACATTTCGAGGAAGGCATAATTATGTAATAACATTTCTCAGCTAGTCCTGTATCCCGCTTTATTATCCCCGTTAAAATAAATTCCAATGTCGCAAATATATTTGGCTTGATTTACATTTTAAACATAAACCAAATTAAAGCACATTGTCGCTTTTTTTTTTTTTTTACAATTCTCAACAATCCTTACAACATAAATAATTAACTTTGCATTCCCTTGTCGTAAAGAGCCATTATGTCTACCAGAATATTTGGTTCAGTGGGGACCAATGTCCATAATTCATAATCTGCTGTGTAGGCAGTAATGCCAGCTGGGGCATTCCCCTGGAGATTTTGTTGTGGCCACCTGCACGGCTATTGCACGTAATAATGGCCAGTTGGACTGGGAGGGTTAAGGCATGCAGTAGTTGGTGCAGTAGCAAGCGCTGTTTTTAAGTTGCGAAAGTCTTCTTGTTGGAGTGAGAGAGTTAGAAGGAGTTGCTGTTGTACCCTGGCGGAGACACGAGCTGCTGGTAGAAATTAACCAAGCCCAGAAATGGGATTGGTTTTATTCCCTGTCATTCACACCTCACACTTGCCCGATTCCTCACAGACTTTCTCCTCTCTCTCCACCAGGGAGACGAGCGCTGTCTTTTGTTTGAGGGGGAGGGGGAAACCTAGAAACATAGAAAATAGGTGCAGGAGTAGGCCATTCGGCCCTTCGCGCCTGCACTGCCATTCAATATGATCATGGCTGATCATCCAACTCAGTATCATGTACCTGCCTTCTCTCCATACCCTCTGATCCCTTTAGCCACAAGGGCCACATTTAACTCCCTCTTAAATATAGCCAATTAACTGGCCTCAACTACCTTCTGTGGCAGAGAATTCCAGAGATTCACCACTCTGTGTGAAAAATGTTTTCCTCATCTCGGTCCTAAAAGATTTCCCCCTTATCCTTAAACTGTGACCCCTTGTTCTGGAAGGGGGAAGTGTGTGTCTGGGAGGGGGAAGGGGGGAGTGTGTGTGTGGGAGAGGGAAGTATGTGTATGGGATCGAGGATGTGTGTCTGTAGGAGGGGGGAGGGGTGTGTGTGGTGGGGGGTGATTTGTGTGGACGGGGAGGGGGGGCTATGGCTTCACTCAGAGTTTCCCGGCCCCGACTGCACCCACTCAACGGCTCCCGGCCGCAATTACTCTACAGCTACGTCTGCGGTCGCTTCTAGGCTCAACGTGGCTCACGGAATCAACCCAGCCCGGTGATTGACAGCGGGTGCCATCCGGGCAATTGACAGGAGAGAAGACCAATCTGCTGATCGTACGATATTTAAACCTTTTTAACTTTTGTAATGTTCCACCGATCGGAACAAAATTGATGCGAATGGAGCACAAGAGAACGGTGAGTAAGGTGTCAAAAAATCGTAGCTCTCTCAGATACAATTTTTGTGCAAATTTAAAAGCAACGCAAACCGGAAGAGGACAAGATGAGAGTTAAGTTACTAGAGTTAAGTACTAGACTAAGTGAGACCCATTGAGTCCCATTCTCACATGGGAGGCCCAGTTCCCCAACGCAATATTCGACCTCTCCACCTATTCCAATATTACACCACTCACGCATAGCCCCCAACGTTGCAGGCGCGGATGATGGGTTCCCATTGTGATGACCCTGATTCCCCCTCCTCCCCTCAAGCTCCAATACACCCCTTGCCCTTCCCCCCACTCACTCACTGCTTCCCTCCCTCAAACTCCTCCCCATCCACTCTTAGTGGCTCTCCTGAGGCGCAGCCATTCTCTCCCAGAGGGTTCCCATTGTGACGTAGAACACGCAGGTATTATTGCGCAGATGCAGCTAATGAGCAGGGCAAGTGAAAAGGGGATTAATTAAAGCTTAAAATGTGAATAAATCTTAACATAAATCACCAATTTAAACGTTAAAGATGTGATTTATGCAGTTCATTCCTTCTAGTTGTATTCTGCAGCTGGGACAAGGGGTTAGCTTCAGGTGGGGGGGAATGTCCTGCAGCCTGGGGAGGGGACGGCTTCAGGTGGGGCTGTGGGGGCCGGTGGGGAAAAGTGGAGCATCCTGCAACCGGGGATGGGTATGGTTTCAGGCGGTGGCCATTGGAGGGGCTTTCTGGAAAGCTAGTGTGGGTATTGTGGGCTGAAGGGCCTGGTTTCCAGAGGGCTAGTATGGGCATTGCGGGACGAATCGAATCTTGGGTTAGTCCTGCAGCTGGGAATGGGACAGTAGGGGGGAGCATTGCTGTGGCCTCCCTCTGCCGTGGCCTGGTGCTGCCATGGCCTGCCGCGGGTGGGGTATGTGAGGGAAGGGATGGTGGTGTGTGGGCGGGGGTGGTGAGCCCTGTCAGCGCCCGGCACCCTCTATCCCCGCCCCCCATCCCCCACACTCTCACTTCTCACTTTCCCTGGATCTCGACTTTGCAGCAATCGGGGATGCTCTGCGCTCTGGGCAACATCTGCACAACGTGTGGCTTCTGGACTCACAGTTCACTCAGTCACAGATTGTGGACTCACAGTTCAATCACTCATGGCTGCCAAATTCACGATTCACTCACTCACAGGTTCCGGACTCACAGTTCACTCACACGAGGCTTCTGGACCCACAGTTCACTAACTCACGTCTTTGGGACTCACAGTTCACTCACGCACAGCTTCCAGGCTCACAGTTCACTCATTCATTGCTTTCAGACCCACAGTTCACTCACGGCTTCTGGACTCACAGTTCACTCACGCACGGCTTCTGGACGAACAGTTCACTCATTCACGGTTTCCGGACTCACAGTTCACTCCCTCACGGCTTCTGGAATCACAGTTCACTCACTGAAAGCTACTGGAGCCACAGTTCACTCACTCGTGGCTTCAAGACTCATAGTTCACTCACTTACGGCTTCCTTCACTCATGACTTCTGGACTCGCAACTCACTCACTCATGGTGGCTCAAGTCACAGTTCCTTCACTCACGGCTTCTGGACACAGTTCACTCTTCACTCACTCACGGCTTCTGGACTCACAGTTCACTCACTCATGGCTGCTTGACTCACAGTTCACTCACTCATGGCTGCTTGACTCACAGTTCACTCTCTCAAGGCTGCTTGACTCACAGTTCACTCACTCACGGCTACTGGACTCACAGTTCACTTTCTCACGGCTGCTCCACTCACATTTCACTCACTCATGGCTGCTCGACTCTAACTCATGGCTTTCGGGCATCCGGGCTTACTCATGCTCGGCCTCTGGGGCTTTATTCACCTCGTGAGTGACAGCGGGTGCTGGCATTGGCGACTGACAGGCGAGAAGACAAATCTGTTGATCTCACGATTTTTAAACCGTCATAACTTTTGTAATATTCCATCTATCGGAACAAAACTTGGAGGAGAGGAGAACTGTGAATAAGTTTGCAAAAAATCCTTGTGATATGGGGCACAGTTTATGCACAAATGAGAGTTTTAGGAATAGTATAGATGGAGCATGACTTTTATGACGTTTTGCATCAACCACTTTTGATCATTTAAGTGTTCATTAGGATTAAACAGTTTGGCTAGCAGTTTAGAAGCATACTGAGATCGCAATATAGGAAGTGTTTACAGACCATACATGAGAAGTTACACATTGCACAATTAATCATGTTTAAAAGACCATATTAATCAAAACACTAAGCTCTGGACTTGTTGTGATTCTCATTTCTCCAATTCATTTAGGTATTTATGGCAAACATCTGTCTAACCAGAACCAGCAAGGAAAACCATATAACCATATAACAATTACAGCACAGAAACATGCCATCTCGACCCTTCTAGTCTGTGCCGAACACGTATTCTCCCCTAGTCCCATATACCTGCGCTCAGACCATAACCCTCCATTCCTTTCCCGTCCAGACAAACTATCCAATTTATTTTTAAATGATAACAACGAACCTGCCTCCACCACCTTCACTGGAAGCTCATTCCACACAGCCACCACTCTCTGAGTAAAGAAGTTCCCCCTCATGTTACACCTAAACTTCTGTCCCTTAATTCTCAAGTCATGTCCCCTTGTTTGAATCTTCCCTACTCTCAGTGGGAAAAGCTTATCCACGTCAACTCTGTCTATCCCTCTCATCATTTTAACAACCTCTATCAAGTCCCCCCCTTATCGTTCTGTGCTCCAAAGAATAAAGCCCTAACTTGTTCAACCTTTCTCTGTAACTTAGTTGCTGAAACCCAGGCAACATTCTAGTAAATCTCCTCTGTACTCTCTCTATTTTGTTAACATCCTTCCTATAATTAGGCAACCAAAATTGTACACCATACTCCAGAATTGGCCTCACCAATGTCTTGTACAATTTTAACATAACATCCCAACTTCTATACTCAATGCTCAGATTTATAAATGCCAGCTAGATTCATAGCAATGGGCAGCCAGAAATCCTTGCACTCTAATGCAAATCCTACTGAGAATCCTGTAACAGAGAACGCCACTCTGTGTAATTGGAAAGCTCATTCAAGAGAACTATGTAACAGGTACAACACCAAGGATTTACAGTTGTATACATTCAGGGGTGGCACAGCGGTAGAGTTGCTGCCTCACAGCGCCAGAGACCCAGGTTCAATTCTGACTACGGGTGCTGTTGGTATGGCGTTTGTACGTTCAGCCCGTGACTGAGTGGGTTTTCTCTGGGGGCTCTGGTTTTCTACCACTGTCCAAAGACGTACAAGTTTGTAGCTTAATTGGCATTGGTAAAATGGTAAATTGTCCCTAGTATGTGGGATAGTATTAGTGTGATCGCTGGTTGGTGCAGACTCAGTGGGCTGAAGGGCCTGCTTCTATGCTGTATCTCAAAACTAAACTTTCTGGAATTGTGCCCAAATGCCCAATATATTTTTGGAAGTCTACCTCTGAAACATGACAGATGTTTTACAGATGGCAACAGACGTGAGTCTGAAGAAGGGTCTGGACCCAAAATATCACCTATTCATTTTCTTCAGAGATGTTCTTACCCGTTGTTTTTTGTGTCTATCTTCAGTGCAAATTAGCGTCTGTAGTTCCTTCCTGCATCTTTTAAATGTTACTGTATCAAATGTTGGTAGAAAATAGGGAAAGGAGATGTAGGTGGGGGTGCAGATGTGACAGCTGGTAGGGTGGAAGGTGAGGACATGGGGAATTCTGACCATGTTATGAGTAGAGGGGTGCGTAGGGAGAGCAGAGCTGCGGGATATAGAAGAGTCCCAGCTGAGAACCGCATCTATAATCGAAGAGGGGAACCCCGTTCCCAAAAGAATGAGGACATTTCCATTTCCATTGAGAGTAGGGAAGATTCACACTAGAGGACATGATTTGAGAATTAAGGGACAAAGGTTTAGGGGCAACATAAGGGGGAACTTCTTTACTCATAGTGGTAGCAGTGTGGAATGAGCTTCCAGTGGAAGTGGTGGAGGCAGGTTCGATTTTATCATTTAAAAATAAATTGGATAGGTATATGGATGGGAAAGGAATGGAGGGTTATGGTCTGAGTGAAGGGAGATGGGACTAGGCGGCATGGACTAGAAGGGCTGAGATGGCCTGTTTCCGTACTGTAATTTTTATATGGTTATATATGGGTGCAGATGCGGCGTAGATGGAGGAGTTGGGAGGGGGGCAGAATCGGTAGGAGGGAGAATGTGAAAACAAAGAACTGCTGATGCTGGACATAAAGTGCTAGAGCAACTCAGCAAGTCAGACAACATCTCTGGATAGAAGGAATAGGTGACGGTTCGGGTCGAGACCCTTCTTCAGTCTGTTCCACTGCAGATGTTGGTCTACACAAAATATCTAAGTGGGACAGGATCTCTGGAGAACATGGATAGGTGATGTTTTGGATCGGATATAATGTTATTTGTATCCCTTCGTTATCACCTCATCCCCAGCCAACAATGTGCCTTTATGGGCTCAACCTTCCTTGGCCATCTGTTGCAGGCCCTGATTTGTTCTATACTGGTCCGTGTGTTCAAGAGAGTTATATTTACCTCTTTGGGCTAACGGGATCAAGGGATAAGGAGAGAAAGCAGGAACAGGGCACTGATTCAGCCATGATCATATTAAATGGCGGCGCTGGTTCAAAGGGTTGAATGGCCTACTCCTGCTCCTATTTTCTATGTTTCTAGTCTATTCTTACCTCCAGTTCCCTCCCCTCTATTTTCAGTCTGAAGGAGAGTCCCCGCCCAAAACGTC
This sequence comes from Leucoraja ocellata, assembly GCA_036785375.1. Lineage (NCBI taxonomy): Eukaryota > Metazoa > Chordata > Chondrichthyes > Rajiformes > Rajidae > Leucoraja > Leucoraja ocellata. Next base: position 18,348 of record JAWMAR010003111.1, on the reverse strand, counting down.
ACCCGTGGTAAAGCTGCTGCCTTACAGCGCCAGAAACCAAGGTTCCATCCACACTATGAGCGCTGTCTGCATGGAGTTTTACGTTCTCCCCGTGACCTTCATGGGATTTCTCCAGGTGTTCCGGTTTCCTCTTACACGCCAAAGATGCTAGGGTTTTAACTGGCTTCGGTAAAAATGATAAATTACCCCGAATTGGTAAAGCTGCATCAGTCTTCAGACGAATGCAGCCAATCTAGTGGTGGGATATCCAACTTGCCAAAAGTCAAGCTCTTACAGTCCGCAGTCCTCCCTACAGCCCTCTGTGCCAGTGAGACATGCAAAACCAATGTGGAAATGAAAAATAAATTGGATGCATTCCAACAACGCTGCTTGAGGAAGATCTTGAAGACTAGCTGCAGAGACCACATCACAAACGAGCAGATCTACTGTGAAACTGCAACAAAGCCTCTCAGCCAGGACAGGTAGGATGAAATTTGCAGTACTTGTACTCAGAATGTCACCAGAATGTGCACCTAAGATAGCAATGACACGGCAAGCTGACGGAAGAAGGAAAGGAGGCCGACCAAAACTCACATGGAGGCGAAGATTCCGGTAGGGACGCTCGGGACGCTAACCTATCGAGGGTGGAAGACGACGCACATTACTGAACAGAATGGCCAAAGCTTGCTGCCCAATGCACTCAACAGTGTAGGAGGAACTAAGTCTAAGTAAAGTAAGTGTGTGCAGGATATCGTTAGTGTGCGGGGAATGCTTTTTAAAAATTTGTTTTTAAATATTTTATTTATTAGAAGTGAGTACAATGCATTGGTACAAAAACGATGTTAACATATTACATTCTCTGTACAACTTCCCTTTTTTTTAAAAGAGAGAAGTGAGAAAGGAGAGAAGAAAAAGAGGTTGTGAAAAGTGAAGAATAGATTAGTGAGCGTGGGTGAAAAATCAATAAAGAAAAAGTGAAAGAGAAGGAATAAGTGAAGAAGGAAAGCAGGAGGGAGATTATTCCATTGCCACAGTGAGACGTTTTTTTTTAAATATTCTAAATCATCTTTCACCCATACCTGAAACTGTTGGTTTTCATGATACTATGTCACAACATGAATCCAAGAAATCAATAAATGGGGACCAACCTACAGAATAGGTCTTGTTTGTCTATTAGGAGGAGTCTCATTTCTTCATAATGTGCTGTGTCCAGCATATTACTGATCCACATTTTAAATGTTGGTATATTAGCATTTTTCCAAAATTTAAGTATAATTTTTTTTGCTGTTATTAACCCATAATTGAAAAATGAGTTTAGGTGTGCATTGAATTTGTTCCCATCTCCACTTACTCAAAATCTAACACTGAAATGATTATGTTCCATTTTTGTCTTAAATAGCTTTGAGAATATATCATATATATCACACCAAAATTTATAAAGTTTTGAACAAGAGACAAATGAGTGCATAATATTGGCATTTTGAGAAAGACATTTATCACAAATGGGAGAAATATTTGGATAAAATGTATTCAACCTAGTTTTGGAATAATATAATCTATGTAATATTTTAAATTGTATTAAATTATGTCTAGCATTGATCGAACATTTATGTATATGTATCAAATATTTTTCCCATGTTTCTTTTGAGATTTGTATCATTAATTCTTTTTCCCAGTCTTCTCTAATTGCCTCTGTTGATGGTAATTCTATATTTAAAATACTGTTATACAAGTATGATATTAATTTAGTTGACTCCGCGTTGATATTCATTACTTCTTCCAGTGGGTCTAAAATTATACTTTGGAATCTTGGTATATATTTCTTCATAAAGTCACATACCTGTAGGTATTTAAAATATTGATTGTTATTCTATTTAAATTTTGATTTTAGTTGTTGAAATGATAATAAATTTCCCAATTCATACAAATCACCTACCTTTTTAATTCCCACTTTTACCCATTGTCTATATGTTTTATCCATACCAGATGGTTTAAATACTGGGTTATTCACTATTAGTGTTAACACTGATAAATTTCTTAATTTTAAAGTTAATTTTATTTGTTTCCAGATTCGTATTGTATTTTGTATAATTGGATTCTTCTTATATAACATATAGCTTTATTGGGGAAAAAATGATCGCTCCTAGCTCCTCGCTCCTCTTTCTCTATTCTTATCCATTCCAACTGTTGAGCAGCAGTGTTCAACCAATAAATTATATTTTTAATATGTACTGCCCAATAATAGTATAGAAAATTAGGTAATGCAACCCCCCCACCTCTTTGGGTTTGCACAAGTGATTTATTTTAATTCTATGTGCTTTATAATCCCAAATAAAATTTAAAATATTCGAGTCTAATTTAAAAAAAAAGTATTTTGGTATATGTATCGATATAGATTGGAATAAATTTATTATTTGTGGTAGCGCTATCATTTTTATAGCGTTTATTCTGCCGATTAGTGACAGTGGGAGCGTTCTCCAAAATTTAATCAGTGAATCAAATGTATTTAATAATGGTATAAAATTAGCATTAAATAATGATTTTTAAATTATTTTTTTATTATTTTTGTCTCGTTTCTATGTAGTTTTTATTTATTTTTTTGGTCGGGGTATGTGTGTGGTGGGGGGGGGGGGGGTAACTTTAAAATCTTTCCCCTGCACGGGAGACCCGGCCTTTTCTTGTCGGGTCTCCGTTGTCGTTGGGCCTGCAACGTGGAGCGGCCTCCAACAGTAACGACTTGGGGCTCCACTTGCGGAGCTGCGGTCCTACTAACCGTCACGGAGCTGGTTGAGTCAGGAGTGGGTGAAGCTGTGGTGGAGCGCTGCTGCGACCCGACCCCCGGAGATTCGGAGGCTACAACCGCGGGTCTGGCGGACGGCAACACCGGAAGCCCGTGGGACCCTGGTGGGAGACCGCTTTTCGGGGCTTCCGCAGCGGCGACTTCTCCCGCCCGAGTTGCGGGGTTGAAGAGCACCTGGATCAGGTACTTACCATCGCCCCGCACGGCTTGAAATGGCCGCGGGACTTTGCGAGCGCCCACCAGGGCTCTAACACCAAGACCCGGTGCGCGACCTTGCATTACCCGGCGTGGCTTTCATGGCTGCGGGACAATCACCATCGCCCGCCGGGGGCTTTGACTTTGACAGTGACATCGGGGGGGGGGGGGGGGGGGGGGGCCGGGGGGGGAGTGCAGTGGAGAGATACGTTTTTTTTTGCCTTCCATCACAACGATGTGATGGATGTATGTGTAAATTGTGTTGTGTCTCGGGTCTTTTTCGTTTTGTGATGTATGGCTGCAGAAACGACATTTCGTTTGGACCTCAACGAGGTCCAATGACAAATAAACTGTATTGTATTGTATTTATATCTTCTAGTAACTTGAATACCCAAATACTTAAATTTTTCCGTTGCGATTTTAAATGGAAATTTTAATAGGTGATTCGCTTTCTGGGGTTTTAATGACATAATTTCACTTTTAATCCAATTTATTCTATAACCGGAGAAAGAGCCAAATTCCTCTATTAGATTTAATAGATTTGGGGTGCTCGTTTGGGAGTTTGTAATATATTTAAGTGTATCATCTGCATATAGTGATATTTTATTAATAGTATCCTTAGTATTATATCCCTGAATATCCGGATGCCTTCTTATCCTTTCAGCAAGCGACTCTATCATAAGTGCAAATAGCAGGGGTGATAAAACACAGCTCTGCCAATTGCCCCTCGATAATTGAAATTTTGAAGATAATATATTATTAGTTAGTATTCTTGCCATTGGTTTATCATATAGTAATTTAAACCATCTGATAAAATTCTCTCCCATATTAAATTTTTGGAGTACTTTGTATAAATACTGCCATTCTACCTGATCAAATGCTTTCTCTGCATCCAGAGATATAACTGACAAGTCTTCCTTTTCCGTTTTGTATGATTACATTATATTAAAAAGGCGTCTCAAATTGTTAGATGATTGTCTTTTAGGTATAAACCCCGTTTGGTCCGGATTTATCAATTTATTAATATATTTACTCAATCTTCTTACTAAAGTTCTTGCTAAAATTTTCTGATCTGTATTTAGGAGTGATATGGCTCTATATGAGCCCGGTTCTTCTAAGTACTTATCTTTTTTAGATATTAACGTAATTGTGGATTCGGCTAATGTTTCTGGTAATTTATTTTCAGTAAAGGCATATTTATATAACTTAAATAACCGTGGTACCATTAACTCCTGGAAACCTTTATAGAATTCATTATTAAAACCATCTGGTCCTGGCGTTTTCCCATTTTTCAGTTCTTTTATTGTTTCATTTATTTCTTCCCTTGTGATCTGTGCTCCTAATTCCTCTTGTTCCCAAATATCCAATTTTGGCAGATTACAATTATCTAAAAAATCTACAATTATATTGTCTTCTATTTTAGGTTTAGATGTATACAAGTTTTGATAAAATTGGGCAAACCTTTTATTAATATCCTGGGGTAACGTTAATAGTTCCCCATTCTCTGATTTGATTTTAGTAATCGTCTTTTCCTTCTCCTGTTTCTTCAATTGTCTAGCCAGAGTTTATGTGGTTTATCACCAAATTCAAACTGTGCCTGTTTTGTGATCTGAAATAATCTTATTATTCTTGCCGATAATATTCGATTAAGTTTAAATTTCAATAATGTGATCTTATTATGTTTATCTAAAGTTGGGTCTTTTACGTTATCTAATTCTAATATTTTAATTTCCATTTCTAAAGTCTCTTGTTCTATGGAGTTATTTTTATTTTGGTAACTTTGATATGAGATTATAACTCCACGTATAAATGCCTTAAAAGTTTCCCATAATAAAGATGGTGAAATGCCGGGTGTCTCATTTGTATCAAAAAATAATTTCATTTGTTGTTTTAAATACTCATAACCTTGTGGATTATTAATTAACTGTGTATTAAAACGCCAAAACGATTTTATACCTGGCGTTCCCTCTAATTTTAAAGTAAACGTCAATGGTGAGTGATAATACTATTGTGATATTTAGGGTTAATCGTATAAGGAATTAATTTTGTGTCCACTAAAAAATAATCAATTCTCGAATATGTTTTATGTACCGCTGAGTAAAATGAGTATTCCCTTCCCGTAGGGTTGACTATTCTCCACACGTCTGTAATATTAGTGTTTTTTATATATATATGTTTAAAAATTCACTAGTTTTAGATTTAACCTTACTCTTCCTTACTTTTATTGATTTATCTAAATATATATCTATAACACAATTAAAATCCCCCCCCCCCCCCCCCTAATATTAAATTTTGGTAATTATACTCATCTATTATATCCGTGATTTTCTTAAAAAATTGGGGGTTATCAAAATTTGGTGCATAAATATTTATCAGAGTCAGTGGTATAGAATAAATTTCTCCTGCCACTATAGTGTACCATCCTTCCTTATCAGATATACTGTTCTTTGATATAAATGGTATACCTTTTCGAATAATAATAGCCGTACCTCTAGCTTTAGAAGTAAGTGACGAATAATACATTTGGCTTGTCCAATTTGCTTTTAGTCTCATCTGTGTTTGTAATTTCACATGTGTTTCTTGTAAAAACGCAATATCCACCTTTAAAGATTTTAATTGAGCCATAATCTTACCCCTTTTAATTGGATAATTAATTGTTCCAACTACAAAATGTGATTCCTCCATTCCTTTTTCCCCTAATGTTTTGCATTCTTAATTAGTTTTGCTAGTTTTAATTCATGTGGTGTGGTTAAATACCTTGAGGTTTTGGGTGTGGGGTAACCGTCCCCAATTAACGTTATTTTACATCTCCTCCGTCTATTGAACCTCCATAGGAAGAAAAAAGAAGTGCGTTGAAAAATACATAGAAAAAACAGAATACTATTATTAAGTAAACCATATGACAGTGAATTATAATTTTTTTAAAAGAGTGATTTTAAGGTATCAAAAATGGGATACCTTAAATTCTCGTTGCCACCTAAGGTGGCCCGAATATTATTGACTTCCGCCATTGGAATTGTACATTGAGCTCAGCCCCCAAATTAAGCTGTCCTAGACAATATCATGCCATTTTCCCTTAATATAGCCAAAAATCTTAACCTACATAGAGAAAAAAAAATGTAACCAGTCAAGCGAAAAAAACCCAAAAAAAACAACAACCAAAATTTCAGCATAAAAAATTATCATCATCATTACTTTTCCACGTAATCTCTTAAATACCCAAACTTTAAACCTTTTATAATTCTTATTCCTTACTTACAATCATGAAATCATAAGACATAAGGACAGGCCTTGTCCTTATACTCAGAGATGCACCTAATTACCAGCCTGTTCCAAGGGTTAATTTTCCTTATCTTAATAGTAACCATCTTCCTGTCGGAACCTTTGGAACTATTCCAAATCTTTACTATAAACCTTTACTACAGGTTTATTGTATTATAATCTTCTTATACCTATTTTCATTAGTTATTGAGTATTAGAATACATCCAGGATATATTTCTTTACATTGCATCTATTCGAATGATTTAACTGTTAGTAATTTAATAAGCTTCATATAATTAGTTGGTTCTTTACTATTTAATCTTCATTATAATAGTTAAAGCTTTAAATTCAGTCCATAATATCAGTTCTGCTGTTTTTCTTCAGCCTGTTATTTTTTCTTCAGTTGTTTATCTTCTAACTGTTCGTTCAAGGTGAAATCTGAACTCTGTAATTGAAAACACACTCCATTGAGATAAGGCTGTCTGGTTAGTGTCTGAAGCAGGTCCGCCATCTTAATTGTAGTACAGACTTTTATTGAAAGTTTTAATCATCATCCTTCTCAATTTTCTGTACAATCTCTTGTGCGTACTTAAATGCCTTCTCCGGATCCCTGAATGAACGTTGAGTTGTTTTGTAAGAAATAAACACTTTGGCCGGATAGACCATGCCGTATATTATCCCTCGATGTCCTTGCAAAGTGTTGCTTGCTTTTTTGAATTGATTCCTTTTCTCCATTACTTCGCGAGGGTAGTCCCTATAGAATCTCACGGACTCTCCCTCGAATATAAGCCTCTCACCGTGTGGTATCATCTTCAAGAGTTTTTCCGGGGTTGAAATATCTAAGAACTTCGCAATAATTTGTCTTGGGGGAGCATTTGTTTCTCTTCGGGGAGGACCGACTCTGTGAGCCACATCAATCCTCACATTTTCCTTCAGCTTAAAGACCTCTATGATTATTTTGGAGACAAGCTCCGGCATATCAATTCCTTGCTCTTGTCCCTCCTTTACTCCTACAATCCTTAAGTTCAGTCTTCTTGACCTCGCCTCCAAATCTTGACATTTGTCCGTCAATTTAATCAATTGCTCCCGATTATCACTTTGTTCCTTTTTCAGAATCGATATTTCACGAGCCATCTCCTTCATTTCAGTTGTAATCTCTTCTGTCACGATGTCAGACTGTTTCATCTCTTCAATCAACATATCAAATTTCTTTTTGTGATCACTTTCTAGTCTTTCAAATTCCAGTGCTGTTCTCTGATCAGTCACTGAGTTTCTGCTTCAGAGAAGTATACATTTCCCTTGATTCTTCTCGAGCAGCATCAATTTTCTTGGATAAATTAACTTCCAGTTTACAGATTGTTCTCCAGTGTAGTATTAATACTGGCAAACATTTCGGAGAAGTCTTTAGTAAGATCTTTAGTAAGATTAGCTTTTACCGTTTGTTCCAGCTCCTTCTCCTTTTCTTTGGCCTCTCCTCTTGTAGCCATTTCAAATACTGCTTGTTGAGGAATGGACTCTTCTTCTGAGCTTTCCGTTGTTTGATATTGATATGAAACAGACTTTGTTGATTGAAGAGCTTCCAAATCTTCTTGAACCTGAAGTCTGATATTAGCTTTCCTTGGTCCTCGTGTGAGTTTTCCTTTTCTCATCTAAAGGTCCCGTTAAACTGTTTGGTGAGTATTTTTTAAATCGTTCCCTACTTTAAAAAGGCTTTTTATGCGATTCACGGGGAGCTGAGCTCAATGCTGTGCCCTCACCACAACATGGCCACACCGGAAGTCGGTGTGCGGGGAATGCTAATCGGCATGGACTCGGTGGGCTGAAGGGGCCGGTTTCCGTGCTGTATCTCTAAACTAAAAAAAATAAATCACCCATCGTTTTTCTCCAGAGATGCTGCCTGGCGCACTGAATTACTCCAGCACCTTGTGTCTCTCGATTATGTTATTGAAGGGAGTTACTATAAATGGTGTGTGAACAGCTTATTGGGAAATCAGGCTTGTGCTTGGATCTGTGATGTGTAAGAGATGGCAGTACTCCCCATACCTAATTCATACCATGGAACCGAACGCAGAACGACAAATAAACAACATGCAGAGAGCAGCGGTTCAAGTCAGAGCAGAAAAATAACAGCCACCAAAGCCTAGTGTCTTAAATATCTCAAAACTTTATTTCAAAACATAAATTGTTATATTGAAATTTATTTTTAGTGGCTATTTTCTTAAAAAACAAATTAAGAACAAGGAATATTGAAAATTATTTACAAAATAATACATACAGAACGTTTCACTGATACCACAGGCAATTTGTGTTTAACATCTGTGTCCAATACCGTGATACATTTTCTTTTTACACTAGTGCGTTTAATGCTGAGAGGAAGGGCTGAGATTTTGAAACTTTCATGTAGGTGGTGGTTTGGGGCTGTCCGTGTCTGATGAACATGTTAGTTACCGGTGTCTCAGCTAAGATGGACCGGATGAAGGAAGAGAAGAAACAATGAGTAGAACTCCAGTGTTTGTTTGTGAGCTTCCAATACTTGCTCACTGGAGATCATAGGCACATAGTTACTGAGACGGAGAGAGAGAGTGAGAGTGTGACAGTGAGTGAGTGACAGTATGAGAGTGGGAAAGAGAGAGAGTGAAGAGTGAGTGAGAGTGAGGAAGTGAGTGAGAGTGAATGGGTGAGAGTGAGTGAGAGCATGAGCGAGTGAAAGAGAGTGAGTGTGAGTGAGTGAGAGTGTGAATGGGTGAGTGAGCGTGAGTGTGAAGATTGAGTGAGAGAGAGTGAGTGGGATTGAGCAAGAGTGAGTGAAGAGTGTGTCATTGAGAGTGAGAGTGTGAGTTAGTGTGAATGAGTGAGAGCGAGTGAGCAGTTGAAAGTGAGTGTGAGTGAGAGAGTGTGAGAGTGAGCGTGATTGAGTGGGTGAAGGGTGAGTGAGTGAGAGTGTGCATGAGAGTGAAGAGTGTGAGAGAGTGAATGAGTGGGTAAGTGAATGAGAGTATGTGAGTGGGTGAGTGAGAGTGATTGGGTGAGTGAGCGTGAGTGAAAGTGAGTGAGAGCGTTAGTGAGTAAGTTGGTGAAGAGTGGGTGAGTGAATAATTGGGTGAAGAGTGAGTGGGTGAAGAGTGATTGGGTGAAGAATGATTGGGTGAACATTGAGTGAGTGAGAGTGTGCGTGGGTGAAAGTGAGTGAGAGTGAGTGAGAGGGTGATTGAGAGTGAGTGAGAGTGGATGGGCGAGTGATGATGAGTGAGAATGTGTGAAAAGGTGAGAGTGAGTGAGAATGAGTGAGAGAGTGAGTGAGAGTGAGTTAGTGGGTGAAGAGCAAGTGGGTGAAGAGTGAGTGAGTGGGTGAGTGAGTGAGTGGGTGAGTGAAAGTGAGTGGCTGAGCATGAGTGGGTGAGAGTGAGTGTGGGAGTGAGTAAGAGTGTGGTTGAGTGAGTGTAAGTGAAAGAGAGTGGGTGAGTGAGTTAGTGAGTGAGAGTGAATGAGTTTGAGTGGGTGAGGGTGAGTGAATGAGGGTGAGTGAGTAAGGGTGAGTGAGTGCGTGGAGAGTAAGTAGGTGAAGAGTGAAAGTGAGTGAGTGTGTTGGTCGGTCAGTGGGTGAGTGAGAGTGAATGAGTGAGTGGGTGGGTGAGAGTGAGAGTTTGGGTGAGTGAGTGAGGGTGTAAAAGTGAATGAGTGAGAGAGTGAGTGTGAGTGGGTGAGTGAGTGAAGAGTGAGAGTTAGTGGGTGAAAAGTGAGTTAATAGTGAGTGGGGTGAGTGTGAGTGGGTGAATGAAGAGTGAGTGAGAGTGAGTGGGTGAGTGAGTGAGTGTGAGTGAAGTGAATGAGAGAGTGACTGAGAGTGAGCGAGTGAAGAGTGAGTGAGAGTGAGAGTTAGTGGGAGAGTGAGTGAGTGAGTTTGAGTGTGGGTGAATGAGAGTGTGTGAGAGAGTGTGTGTGAGAGATGTGATGTTAATAAATTTGAAGCGGGGGATATAATGTAATGTAAATGCCAGCGCTGGGATAGAGACCTGTAGCCCTGGATAGAGACTTGTAGCCCTTGATATGGACCTGTTAGCCAGGATAGAGACCTGTAGCCCAGGATAGAGACCTGTAGCCCAGGATAGAGACCTGTAGCCCAGGATAGAGACCTATAGCCCATGATAGAGACTTTTAGCCCAGGATTGGGACCTGTAGCCCAGGATTGGGACTGTAGCCCAGGATTGGGACCTGTAGCCCAGGATAGAGACCTGTTGCCCATGATTGAGACCTGTAGCCCAGGATTGGGACCTGTTGCCCAGGATAGAGACTATAGCCCATGATTGGGACTTTTAGCCCAGGGTAGAGACCTGCAGCCCAGGATATAGACTTGTAGCCCAGGATATAGACTTGTGGCCCGGGATAGAGACCTGTTACCCAGGATAGACCTGTTACCCAGGATAGAGACCTGTTGCCCATGATAGAGCCCTGTAGCCCAGGATAGAGCCATGTAGCCCAGGATAGAGCCCTGTAGCCCAGGGAAGAGCCATGTAGCCCAGGGTAGAGCCATGTAGCCCAGGATAGAGCCCTGTAGCCCAGGGTAGAGCCATGTAGCCCAGGATAGACCACCTTTAGACAGACACGAGAAACCTAGATGGAAGAGCCAGTCTCCCAGATGCAAGAAATTGTCTCCCAGAAGGAGCCAGTCCCCCAGATGACATGATTCGCCGAGATGCGGGAGCTAGTCTTCCAGATGTAGTGAGAGGCAACGAGACAGAACCCTTGAGTTTCTAAGTTTTGAGGTGAAAGTGGAAAACAGCAACACTCTTAATTGATTCTAATGTAAAACTTTATGTGGATATTAAAGCTCATAAGCAGAATTTAAATCAAATGCAAAATATTATTTGAAGTAAACTATATGGAAAATGTACAAATGTTCTGCTGAATTAAATGAAGCCAAATCTAAATGGCTTTAGATTTGCATTTTAGTAAATAGTACTGTATTTTCATTTATATGCTGTGGACGTCCACGTAAATGAAACCCCAAAGTTGAAGGGTGAGATGTAACGTTTGTATTTGTCATCAATATTAGTATTGAAAATAGTTTGTTATCCACATTAAATTGATTCAAGGTTAAATTTATTAATATTGAAAATATTGTGACCCCAAATTTGAAGGGGGAGATGTAATGTAAATAAAGTTGAAGGGGGAGAAGTAATGTAAATGCTAGCGCCTGAGGCCAGGAGTACAAGCTGGCGAGTTGGCGTGTGACTCGTGACTGAGGTCAATTGGGCTTCTAGAAGTTTCTGTTAGTTGTTGGAAACAACCTCTTCTTACAAGATGTCATGGTTGTCAGACTGTATTCATTGTGCTAGTCACAACACAAATTCTGCTTATGAGCATTAATATCCACATAAAGTTTTACATTAGAATCAATTAAGAGTGTTGCTGTTTTCCACTTTCACCTCAAAACTTAGAAACTCAAGGGTTCTGTCTCGTTGCCTCTCACTACATCTGGAAGACATGGTTGTACAGCAGACATTACAGAGTGGGAATGTGGGTGAGTGAGAGAGTGAGAGAGTGGGATGAGAGAGAGTGAGACTGAGTGTGAGTGGGTGAGTCAGTGTGGGAGTTGAGTGAGTGAACAGTGAGAGAGTGGGTGGGTGAGTGAAGAGTGAGAGAGTGAAGATTGAGTGAGTGAGAGTAAGTGAGTGAGAATGACTGAGTGGGTGAGTGAGTGTGAAAGTGATTGAGTGCCATGAGAGTGAGAGACTGGGAGTGAGTGGGAGTGACTGAGATTGTGAGTTGATGAGCATGAGTGAGTAAGACTAAGTGGGTGTAGAGTGAGTGTGGGTGAGTGAAGAGTGAGTGAGTGAGTGAGTGAGTGAACAGCGAGAGTGAGGGAGTGCGTATGAGAGTGAGAGAGTGTGGGTGAGTGAGTGAGAGTGGGTGAGAGAGTGAGAGAAGAGTGAGTGAGAATGAGTAATCATGGGTGAGATTGAGTGATTGTGGGTGAGTGAGAGCGAGTGAGTGAGAGTTTGAGTAAGTGAATAGTGGTTAAGTGGGTGAGTGAGAGAGTGGGTGAATGAGTGGGTGAGTGAAAGTGAGTGTGAGTGGGTTAGTGTGACCGTAAGTGAGAGAAGAGTGATTGTGAGTGGTTGCGTGAAGAGTGAGTGGGTGAGTAAGTGTGTGAATGACTGAAGCTGAGTGAGAGGGTGAGTGAAGAATGTGAGTGTGTGAGTGCGTAGGAGTTGAGAGTGAGTGAGAGTGTGGGTAAGAGATTGTGAGTAAGTGAAAAGTGAGTGTCGGTGAGTGAGAGTGGGTATGAGAGTGTGAGTGCGACAGTGAGAGTGAAGAGTGGTTGTGAGTGTGTGAATGGGTGAGAGTGAGTGAGAGTGAGTGTGGATGAGAGTGAGTGACAATGTGGGTGAGTGTGAGTGAGGGTGATTAAATGTGAGTGGGTGAGTGAGAGTGAGTGGGTAAGTGAAGAGTGAGCATGTGAGTGAGAGCGAGTGATAGAATGAGTGAGTGAGTCAGTGAAGAATGTGTGGGCAAGTGTAGAGTGAGAGTGGGTGTGGGAATGCGTCTATGTGAGAGTGAATAAGAGTGGGTGAGTGAGTGACAGTGTGATTGAATGTGTGAGACAGAGTGAGTGTGTGAGCGTGAGAGTGAGTGACTGTAAGTGGGTGAGTGAGTTAGTGGGTTAGAGAGGGTGAGTGGGTGTGTGAGTGGGTGAGTGTGACAATGAGCAAGTTAAGAGTGAGTGAGAGTGAGTGAGTGAAGAGCGAGTGAGTGGTAGTGAGAGAGCGTGAGAAAGTGAGTGTGGGAGAATGACAGTGTGAGTGTGGGAGAATGACAGTGTAAGAGTGAGTGTGCATGATAATGAGACAGTGAGACCGTGAATGGGAGTGAGAGTGGGTGAGTGTGCGTGAGTGAATTAATGCGAGTGAGTGGAGAGTGAGTGAGAGTAGGTGAGTGAGAGAGTGGGCCAGTGAATGGTGAGATTGAGTGAGAGTGAATGAGATAGTGAGTAAGTGAATAAGAGTGAGTGAGTGGGAGTGTGAGAGTGAGAGTGTGGATGAGTGTGAGTGGGTGAGTGTGAGTGGATGAATGAGTGTAAGAATGAGTATGCATGAGAGTGAGACAATGAGTGGGTATGAGTGAGTGAGTGAGTGGGCTAGTGTGGGTGAGTGAGAATGAGTAACAGTGAGTGAGAGTGAATGAGAGTGTGGCTGATTGAGTGAGTGAGTGTCAGTGAATGGGTGAGATTGTGAGAGTGAATGAGATGGTGAGTGAGTGAAGAGTGAATGAGTGAGTGTGTGGGTGAGTGAAGAGTGTGTGGGCGAGCAAGAGTGAGTGAATAATAGTGAGACAGTGAGTAAGAGTGGGTGTGAGCAAATGGGTGAGTGAGAGTGTGGATGAATGAGTCAGAGTGAATGCGTCAGTGAGAGTGAGTGACTACGAGTGGGTGAGTGATAGTGAGAGTGAGGGAGAGTAAGTGAGTGGTAGTGAGAGAATGTGTGAGTGAGTGAAGAGTGTGAGTGAGTGGAGGTGAGTGAGAGAGTGCGTGAATGACAGTGTGAGGGTGAATGGGTGTGCATGAGAATGAGAAAATGAGTGAGTGAATGAGAGCGGGTGAGTGTGACTGGGTGAGAGACTGAGAGTGTGTGGGTGATTGAAGATTGAGAGTGGGTGAATGAGTGAGTGAGTGAGTGTGGGTGAGTGAGAGTGAATGAGTGAATTGAGTGAGTGGGAGTGAGTGTATGTGGGTGAGAGAGTAAGTGAGTGAAGAGCAAGTGAGTGGGTGAGAGCATGGATGAGTGAGAGTGGGTGAGAAAGTGTGCATGAGTTAGTGAGAGGGAGTGAATTCGAGAGTGAGTTGTGAGAGTGTGCGTGAGTGAGAGTGAGTGAGAGTGAGTGGGCGAGTGAGAGCGTGAGAGTAAGTAAATGTGAGTGAGCGTGTGTGAGTGAAGGAGAGAAGTGTGAGTGTGGGCGAGTGAGAGTGAGAGCGAGTGGGTGTGTGAATGGGTGTGAGAGAGTGAATGTGAGTGGGTTAGAGAGTGTGAGTAGGTGAGTAGGCAAAAAGTGACTTGGAATGAGTGAAGAGCGAGTTAGTGAGTGGGCTGCATCTAGTGAGTGAGTGAGTTTGTGAGAGTGAGTGGGTGAGTAATATAGTGAGTGTGTGGGTGTGAGTGAAGAATATGAGTGAGTGTGCATGTGAGTGAGAGAGAAAGTGATTGGGTGAGAGTATGCGAGTGGGAGTGAGTGGGCGAGTGAGAGTGAGTGTGTTAGTGAGCATGTGGGTAAATGATAGTGTAACAGTTAGTGTCCATGAGATTGAGACAATGAGTGAGTGAGAGTTAGTGAGTGAGTGAGTGTGAGTGGGTGAGTGAGTGTTAGTGAGTAAAGAATGAGTGGATGAATGAGTGAGAATGTGAGTTGGTGAGTGACTGAGAGTGAGTGGGTGAGTGAAGAGTGAGTGGGTGAGAGAGTGTGAGTGAGTATGAATGAGTGGATTAGTGTGTGGGTGAGTGAAGTGAGAGTGGGTGAGTGAAGAGTGAGTGGGTGAGTGAGACAGTGAGTGAGAGTGGGTGAGAGATAATGTGATTAGGTGAGTGAAGAGTGAGTGTGTGGTAGTGAGAGTGTGTGAGTGATAGTGAATGAATTGTGAGGGAGAGAGTGAGTGAGTGAGAGGGCGGGTGAATGAGTGAGTGTGCATGAGAGTGAGACCATGAGTGGGAGTGAGTGTTAGTGGGTAAAGAGTGAGTGAATGCATGAGAGTGATTGTGAGTGGATGAGTGTGAGAGCGAGAGGGTGAGTGAAGAGTGTGAGTGAAGAGTGAGAGTGGGTGAACGAGTGAGTGTGAGTGAATGATAGTGAGACCGTGAGTAAGAGTGGGTGAGTGAGCGAGTGGGTGAGAGAGAGTGTGGGTGAGTGAGTGAAAGTGAAAAGGTGAGATTGAGTGTCAATGAGATAGTGAGTGAGGGTGTGAGTGCGAGTGAGTGTCAGTGAGATTGAGTGACTATGTGTGGGTGAGTGGTAATGAGAGAGTGAGAGCGTGTGAGTGGTAGTGAGAGAGTGTGAGTGAGGTGAGAGAGTGGGTGAATGACAGTGTGAGAGTGAGTGGGTGTGCATGAGAGTGAGAAAATGAGTGAGTGAGTAAAGAGTCAGTGAGAAAGTGAGTGGGTGAGAGCATGGGTGAGTGAGAGTGGGTGAGAAAGTGTGCATGAGTTAGTGAGAGGGAGTGAATTTGAGAGTGAGGGTGAGATTGCAAGTGTGTGGGTGAGTAACAGAGTGAAGTGAATTAGAGTGAGTGAGAGGGAGTAGGAGTGGGTGAATGAGAGTGAATGAGTGTAAGTGGGTGGGTAAGAATGTGGGTGAATGAGAGTGTAAGGGTGAGTGTGCATGACAGTGAGACAATGAGTGAGTGAGTGGGTGTGTGAGTGAGTGTGAGTGAGTGAGTGTGGGTGGAGTGAGTGTTAGTGAGTAAAGAATGAGTGGATGAATGAGTGAGAATGTGAGTTGGTGAGTGACTGAGAGTGTGTGGGTGAGTGAAGAGTGAGTGGGTGAGAGAGTGTGTGTGAGTATGAATGAGTGGATTAGTGTGTGGGTGAGTGAAGAGTGCGAGTGGGTGAGTGAAGAGTGAGAGTGGGTGAGTGAGATAATGTGAGTAGGTGAGTGAGTGTGAGTGAGTGAGTGAGAATGAATGAGTGAAGAGTGAGTGGTAGTGAGAGTGTGTGAGTGAGATAGTGAATGAGGTGTGAGGGAGAGAGTGAGTGGGCGGGTGAATGAGTGAGTGTGCATGAGAGTGAGAATGAGTGGGAGTCAGTGTGTTAGCGAGTAAAGAGTGAGTGAATGCATGGGAGTGATTGTGAGTGGATGCGTGTGAGAGCGAGCGGGTGAGTGACAGAGTGAGTGGGTGTGAAGAGTGAGTGAGTGAAGAGTGAGAGTGGGTGAGCGAGTGAGTGTGAGTGAATAATAGTGAGACCGTGAGTAAGAGTGGGTGTGAGCAAATGGGTGAGTGGGTGAGAGAGTGGGAGTGTGAGTGAGTGAAAGTGAATAGGTGAGATTGAGTGTCAATGAGATAGTGAGTGAAGTGTGAGTGAGGGTGTGAGTGCGAGTGAGTGTCAGTGAGAGAGTGATTGAGATTGAGTGACTATGTGTGTGAGTGAGATTGAGTGACTATGTGTGGGTGAGTGGTAATGAGAGAGTGAGAGCGAGTGAGTGGTAGTGAGAGTGTGAGTGAGGTGAGAGAGTGGGTGAATGACAGTGTGAGAGTGAGTAGGTGTGCATGAGAGTGAGAAAACGAGTGAGTGAGTGGGTGAGTGTGTGAGTAAAGAGTCAGTGAATGAATGAGAGTGGGTGAGTGTGACTGGGTAAGTGACTGAGAGTGGGTTAGTGTGTGGCTGAGTGAAGATTGAAGATTGAGAGTGGGTGAATGAGTGAGTGAAGAGTGAGTGAATGAGTGAGTGGGTGGGTGTGAGAGTGAATGAAAAGTGAGTGAGTGTATGTGGGTGAGAGAGTGAGTGAGTGGGGGAGAGCATGGGTGAGTGAGAGTGGGTGAGAAAGTGTGCATGAGTTAGTGAGAGGGAGTGAATTCGAGAGTGAGTTGGTGAGAGTGTGGGTGAGTGAGAGTGAGTGGGCGAGTGAGAGGGTGAGAGTAAGTAAATGTGAGTGAGTGTGTGTGAGTGAAGGAGAGAAGTGTGAGTGTGTGGGCGAGTGGGTGTGTGAGTGGGTGTGAGAGAGTGAGTGTGAGTGGGTTAGAGAGTGTGAGTAGGTGAGTAGTCGAAAAGTGACTTGGAATGAGTGAAGAGTGAGTTAGTGAGTGGGCTGCGTGTAGTGAGTGAGAGTGAGTGTAATATAGTGAGAGTGAGTGGGTGAGTGAGATTGCGAGTGTGAGTGGGTGAGTAACAGTGAAGAGTGTGAGTGAGTGAGAGTGCAAGTGTGAGTGGGTGAGCGAGAGAGTGTGAAGCGTGTGTGAGAGTGAATGTGAGAGAGTAAGAGTGAGAGGGAGTGAATTAGAACGAGGGAGTAGGAGATGAGAGTGATTGTGTGGATGAGTGACTGAGAGCGAGTGGGTGAGCAAGAGTGAGTGAGTGAGTGAATGATAGTGAGAGTGAGTAAGTGGGTGAGAGCTAATGGGTGAGTGGGTGAGAGAGAGTGAGATTGTGGGTGAGTGAGAGTGAGTGAGAGTAAGTGAATGGGTGAGATTGAGTGCGAGTCAATGAGATAGTGAGTGCATGAATAAGAGTGAGTGAATGTGAGTGGGTGAGTGAATTGTGAGGGTGAGTGAGTGAGATGGAGTGACTATGAGTGGGTGGGTGATAGTGAGAGTGTGAGAGTAAGTGAGTGACTGGTAGTGAGAGAATGTGTGTGAGTGAAGAGTGTGTGAGAGTGAGTGGAGGTGAGTGAGAGAGTGGGTGAATGGCAGTGAAACAATTAGTGAATGTGTGAGTGAGTAAAGAGTGAGTGAATTAATGTGAGTGGGTGAGTGTGACTGGTTAGTGAGTGAGTGGGTTAGTGTGTGGGTGAGTGAAGATTGAGTGGGTGAATGAGACTGAGTGAAGAGTGAGTGAATGAGTGAGTGGGTGAGTGAGTGAGTGTGAGTGAGTAAAGAGTGAGTGAATGAATGAGAGTGGGTGAGTGTGACGGCGAATGTGTGTGTGAGTGGGTGAGTGTGAGTGGGTGAGGGTGAGTGAGAGTGAATGAGTGAAGTGAGTGAGAGTGACTTTGTGGGTGAGTGAGTGAGAGAGCAAGTGAGTGGGTGAGAGCATGGGTGAGTAAGAGTGGGTATGAGGCAGTGAGAGTGAGTGAATGAGAGATTGTGAGTGCGTGAGTGAGAGTGGGTGAGTAAGTGAGTGAGAGTCAGTGAAGAGTGTGAGTGAGATAGATATGAGTGCGTGGGTGAGTGAGAGGGTAAATGAGAGTGAGTGACTGTGCATGAGTGAGTGAGAAAGTGGGAGTGATTGACAGTGAGTGAGTGGGTGAGTGAGAGTGTGTGAGTGAGTGGGAGTGATAGTGAGAGTGTGAGTAAGTGGGTGAGGGTGAGTGAGTGGGTGAATGAGAGTATGAGGTGAGTGAATGTGCATGAGAGTGTGAGACGGTCAGTGAGTGAGAGTGTTAGTGAGTAAAGAGTGAGTGAATGAGAATG